>VWPU01003713.1:0-17467 GCA_013398955.1 Callaeas wilsoni
GGCTCGCGCTGGGCGGGGCTCGCTGTGAGGGGAGCCCGGGGCGGCGGGAACGGGGCCGGCCCGCACAGGGACCCGCCAAGCCCTTTTAACAAATAGACGGAAAACAGCAACAGGCGTTTGGCACACAAGTCGTCACTTAGAGTTGTCAACTCTTTGTCAACTTAGTCATGTCTTGTCGCCCATCGGCCTCATTTCACAGCTCTTGTCACTAAGGAACTGGGCTCACCAGGGCTGCCACAAACCAATTCTTCCTCAGCCAGTAAGTTAAGCTGCCAATTCCCTCCTCTCCCGATCTCTGGGTGCCAAAACAACATTACTTTATCCTTCACTTGTAGATTCCCAAACACTATATTATCTTTCTCACACACACGTGAAAACAGTAAAATTTGAGAAAAAATAACTAGATATTGGGAAGAAATCTTTCCCTGTGAGGGTGGGGAGGCCCTGGCACAGGTTCCCAGAGCAGCTGTGGCTGCCCCTGGATCCCTGGAAGTGTCCAAGGCCAGGCTGGACAGGGCTTGGAGCGGCCCGGGACACTGAAAGGTGTCCCTGCCCCTGGCAGGGGGTGGCACTGGATGATCTACAAGGTCCCTTCCAACCCAAACCATTCGTTTTGCTTTTTCAAGTGTGTGATAACAGATATCCCTCCAAACACAGCATTTTACAGAATCACAGAATGGGTTATGTTGGAAGGGACCTTAAATATCATCTCTTTCCAGCTCCTCCACCCTGGGCAATGATGAAGTGTGTGAAGGCAGTTTACGTGTACTTTTCTCCACACTGACTGTCAATTACAGTACTAAATAACAACAGTGCATTTTCCTTTTATGTCTCAACACGTTTGACCAGCTTTATCTTTTAGAATACTCAGCATTCTCCAACAATACTTAGAGGAGGGATCCTTTCCTTATTTCTGTCCCTCTAGCAGCCTGTGAGTGTATAAATTGGTAGAGAATGATGCAAGAGAAACCATCACCTGTCAGTTACATTTTTCCCAATACAGCTAGAGGTGTAAGAACTGCTGGCCATGCTAGTTTGCTGGCCCTTGCACAAGAGGAGTCACTTCCCTGGTGTTCCTTCTATGAGAAGAAAATAGTCACATCACAGAACACAGTTCAGACGCCGATACTGTAAAGAAACTGCGAGCAGCACTATGGGATTACATGGCATATATAAACAGTGAGGCTGATTGCCTAAACTGAAAAAAAGCTGCTATTCCTCAGTGTCTGGTGCGAATCTTCCATAAAAAGAAAAGTGCAAGCTTTAACAGCAACTGCTTCAAACGGTACAACTCAGAGCACAGATTTACATTTGTAAGAGAGCAGAGCTATACAGACATCACTGTACATCATCTCCTTCCTGCATTCTTCACTCTGGACATGAACCAGAAAAAGAACACAATTAAGACTCATCTCTTTATGCAAAACTTCTAAAACTTTAATACTTGTTAATTCACCTCCAACCAGTTACACATACTTAGCATGAACACACTATAATGAAAAGGGCAAACCAGCAATGTGTTTTCAGCCTCTGATGAGTAGAGCAAGAGGCTGGAGAAATCATAGTATGGTCACAGAAGAAAAAATATTTGCAACAATATTTTTGTGAATATTGTGGCAGCGTAACTGCGGTAGTTAAATCACCCAAGAAATTCAAACTGCCACCTTGATGCATCCATAGTAGACACCAAAACCATGAACTTTTTAATACAACTGCTAAAAGAATCTCTGTCCTCAAATAGTAACTACAGACTGATTTCTAAAGCTGTGTGTTACCCCCTGACCCATGGCGATGGAACACTAAAGTATGGATTAGACATTTACTGGTAATTAGCAATAAGGTGAGGTAACAGGCAAGAGAACCAGTTGCACAGCATACTGTTTGCCAACTGGAATTTGATTATCAGACCACAAAAACCAGATACTGGTTTATTATTAGTTTACATTTGAGCAATGGTATAAATTAGAAAACTACATTAGAGATACTCCCTCTGAACTCTTTAAGGTGACTGTTTTAGTAGTACTGTTAATCATCTGAAGATACAGCTTGGTAAATAAATTAACTGCTATCCCCAGAGCAGCCTCAACATGTTTTCTACTGTAACCAGAAGAAATAAACATTTAACTGAAAAATACAAGAGAAGATTCAGGCCAAGGAAAGAATTACTAATTCCACTAATGAATTTCAGTTTGGGTAGAAGGGAGCAGAGGTAATTTAAATAATAAGGTTTCAGAACACACAGTAGAACTGGCAGCTCTCAAGTTGATCCCTGGTTTTACATTTGAATGACAATTTCTGCATAGGTTGTTTGGTTTTGAAACCGACAGACCTATGCTCCCGGGTGTCTGCTTTACCAGATGGCTATTCAACTAAGTCTGGAGGCGTCTCTCGTCTTCTTCCAGTTTACCAGAAGGACCTTCTCTCTTCTGCTCTCTCCCAGGTGCGCCTCAGCAGGTACACTGCAGCGTGGAGCCCCCCCACGTTCACCCACACGGTCTGAGCTCTGCGCCAGATGTGTCCCACACGGGACAAGGCCTGCAAGCCAAAAACAGCCAAAGAGTGGCGGTAAGACAATAACAATATTTTTTATTATTCTGTATCACATCTGATGGCAACATCAAGGGACTTTTCTGGTCCAAAACTGCATTTAAGTGTTACTAATTATTGCTCTATAAATGGAGTATCTTTTGTAGTGATGACAGCTTACAATTTTTCCCTCAAAGTATTTTCAAGTGTAAATAGGTTTGATTTTCTCTCACAGAACAAACCTTGGCGAAGCATTTCTTGTCCTGGGTAAGCAGCACAGCCCTGCCTGTCCCTGGGGTGCAGATTCGACCCATCTCCATCAGGCAAGCTGGGTAGAGATCCCAGTTCTTCTTCTTCGACCCTATCCTGCAAGATACATTCAGATCCCCATTGTGATCACTGACACCCGGTCAGTGTTGGTCTCTCAGGCATCAATCTGCTCATTCAGGACCACAGTTACTTTCAAGCCTCGTTTTTAACAGCGGGTGCATGACTCCTTCCCAAGCAGGCCCCGTTCAGTACCTAACTGGGGAGGAGCCCAGCCCCGGACCGGAGCGCGCGCAGCGGCGGCAGCGGGGTGCAGCCCCTCTCCACATCTCACCTCTTCCCGAAGGGCATGTCTGTCACGACGATGTCCACAGAGCCTGTCCGCAGAGGCAGGCTGCAGATGTCCCACTGGAGGATGTCCAAGGGAACGCCCTGGGCAGTGCTGCTGCAAGAGCAAAGGCAGTTACCTCAGACACAAGCACTCAGAAGGTTTTTACAGTGGGGAGGTCTGGAACATTGGCAACAAAATAAACAAGAAAATATGCACCAGACACTCAAATGCATCAATGCAAAGTACATTTCTGTGCATACAACACTGCAGGAAAGGAGAATCCCTCACGCTCCTCTCACCTGTCCTTACTCTCGTTTTTCCTCAGTAAGGAGCAGATGTTGTTTGCTGCTCTCTTCACTGCCTGAGGGCTGTTATCCCCTGCAATGTGGTAGCAGTAGGGCCATTCTGCAGCTCCCTGGGGGGCAAGTGATAACAAGCAACATTATAATCAACATTGCTTGAACGAAAAAAAACCCCAGAATAATTTCTCAAACATGACAGAATACAACAAAGCGACTGCAAGTGGATGGCAGAGAATTTAGAATTCTGTAACACATAGCTGTATTATGCATCTTTAAAGCTCAAAATACTCTTGGATTTAGTCTCTTCCTGATATGTGCTATGGAAGGAAAATTAAGTCATTTACAAAAAGTGTATTTGCATCGGTTCAAAAACTGGTGAGATTGGAACCTACTATTCGGTCATTACCAAGAAGATTTACACATATTATTCAGCTGCAGATACAGACAAGTTTAATTAAGTTTAAAAAATCAAGGAAGAATCACCTCTATTGGTATCGCACCTGTACCACACATGGGATCAACTATGATATCTGTGGGCTGGGGATCACAGAGTCTGAGGAACAGAAGAAAAGATATGGTGAGAAATGTCTTAAAAACCTGAATTTCTGTAAATAAGGGAAAGTGAACTATTTTAATCACTCTGATTCTACCCTTCTAACAAAAAACTTTATGTGATTATTTTTTCCACTAGTTAATTACTACTTTATTACCAGCAATGCAGTGAAATTCTTTCAAGAATGTGATACACTATTTTGAAACTTGGCTAATACAGCAAATGTTTACTTTCCTTGGCTGGGAAACACCCACTGTTATTACAAGGCACAGTGTCAGCAACTCCAGGGTTTTAAAATTTATTTTTCTTTAAGAATTAACAGAAATGTCTTCTGAGGAAGCACTGGGGGAGATAAAAGGTTTAATTTCTGAAACAAAACGACTTGTTAACCAAGCATAATGCAACGTTAACTGCCCTGACCTGAGCATGCCGTAAGCCAGAGTCGAACGCAGCGTTGTGGGTCCGAAGTGTGTGATATTCCGTCTGTGGAGACTCTCTTCAGTTAAGGCAATCCCCACCACGACTTCATTGTTGTGAATATTCAGAAGAACCTAAAGAAAAAACCTGAAGTGAATTTCAGGAGTAACAGAAGCTTTCCACAGAATGCCTGGTAAATACTTACAGGAATCTTAGATGGTAATTTAAAATCCAGGAATGACGTATAAAAAAGCTTTTCTTCTTGGAAGTAAAGCAAAGCAACATTTTAATAGGAGAGAATTCAGGAGAGCATTCATACACTCTCTCATTCACACTAAATCTGCTGCACAAGACTTCTCAAAGTGCTATAACCATTGCACTGGCTTCTTAAAAGATTTGGTTTGTACATCCGGGGGAGAAGCCGGGTAAGTACTGCAAGACACAGTGAACCATCTGCAAAGCAGCAATAAATATCATATTTGTGTTGGGGACTACATTAACTAGGAAGGTGAACTCGCACTCCAGGGCAGTGGCCAGCCCTTAGCAAACCTGCTAGAAAAACTTAAGTCTTTCTGCCCCTCAAAAACGGTGGTTCCTCACCACCAACAGGCCAGGGGTGCTGGTTGTATTTTCCCAGCCTCTGCTCTCCCCTGACAGAAAATGAACGCTGGACAGTTATTGTTAACTCTTTCTGTCCCCTTCACCCCAAAACCAGCTTCCATATGGAGCATTTCCTGGTAATTTAGACTGCTATTAAACAATGCCTTAGAGGAAAGATTTACTGAAGGTAAAAGCAAGGCAAGTGCTTGGATCAGAGGACACACATAACAGGCCAGGGAAATGAACACTTCAGATTTCAGCATCACCAATTTTCAGTTCCAGAGTCTCTGGACGGCAGTTTGGAATTCTCTAAGCATCAGAAATAAGAGCTAAAAATTTGTACAGCAGAAACGTAGGTATTTCCAAGGCATGCCACTGTACCTCCACATCGAAGTTAGTCATGTCTGCTTTCCACTGGAAGTGCTCTTGCACAGCTCCACCGAAGTCTCTCGCAGCCTCGTTCGACGTGAAGCTGTGCTTGTCTCCAGCTCTGTTGCACGTCACTCGGAACCTCAGCACCTTTGCCTCTCCTTCGCCTGTCTGACCGTCACCAGCCTTGGTTCTACTCTCAGAACTCGCCTGCACTTCAACTTTCACATCTGATTGCTCGCTATCTTCCTCCTCCTCCACTCCATTTCTGGATGTCGCTCCTTGGGGCTTCTCTGTATCTTGGCCACCAGTGGGTTCCACAGCCATGGGGTTTTGGGCACAGTTCTCCTGGTCATTAGTGTTATTTTGGTCTGCTCCTCCCTCTTCTCCACCATCACTCAGCTTCTCTCTGCTTGCAGGACTCTGCAGATTGTGTTTTTTGCGTTTTGTCTTTTTCTTTTTCAAGCTGTTGTTCAACTCCCAAACTTTCAATGAATCGGTCCAGGGCAGCTTTTTAACCAAATTTTCCAAATCCTTTAGAGCATCTTCCTTTAACAGACAGAAAAAGTTGTGCTTTGAAATAATTCAATTATTTTAAAAGTTATCCTTTATTTTGAGGTCTCTCAAAGTAGTTCATTAAACATTAATCTACTATATGTTTAAGCAAAGCTTACAGGTTTTTGTCCGGTTTTTGCCATAATTAAACAGAATTATACTGAATATCACAAGACCCGCAGGATTTCATAATTAATCTTGTAAAACAGACAACTAACACTGTATTAAGTGACCCAAGTGACACTTCACTGTCCTGTGTCTGTGACCTACAAACATGGCATCAGCTGTTATCCCAGATTTTGCCAATGCAAGATATTTAACTGTAGAAATTATGTTAGACGACATGGCCACACTTCCATTTACAAGCCAGAAAAAGGGAACTGGAATAATATCACAAATGAAAAACTTGTTAAACAAACAGAATACTTTGATACTAGTCTTAAATTAAAAACCCCAAACAACACTCCAAACCCCAGGCCAGATAGAAAAAGGAGGAGTAACTCACCTTATTTTCTTTAAATTGATAGTCTTTGAACTCCTGAACAACAACAAATAAATTATCCACTGACCTCAGACGATGGACCTAGAAGAGATGAAAAGGCACGGCGACACATTACTAACCGTGTGGGGACTGTGTTTACTGTCATTAGAGTTTTGCCATCTTATCTCGAGGTTTCAGAGACTACGGTTTACCACCTTTAGTCCTCACGAGAGTTATCAGTTTACGTCTTTGCACTGATTCAACGTCCCCGTCTATCATTTCATCTCCCCCTGAAACCCCGGGAAAGGCGGATACAGCTGCTGCACCCAGGCCGGCCGTGGCTGGGTGCGGAATGCCGTCAGTACCGGCGGCCTCCGACACCGAAGCGTTCCGCTCGGAGGGGCTGGGACCCACCGAACCGCCGCGGCCACAGCGGGAACAGCGGCCGGCGGAGCGGGGAGCGGGGCGGGGCGGGCAGCTCGCACGGACCTGAGGCAGGCTCCGGGCCGGGACCTCGAAGTAGATCTTGCCCCGATCCTTACTGATCCTGGAGGCCGAGCCCAGCTTCTCCTGCACCTCCTCGGCCGCCGTCTGCTCGAACCCCGTGGGCACGGTGGCGCCGATAACGGCCGCGAGCTCCGCGCTCTCCTGGGCTGCGGCCGGACCCAGCCCCGAGTCACCGGCCGCCTCCGCTTCAGCCATGCCGGGCTGCCGGGGGAGGGCGGGCAACCGCCCACACCCACCCACGACCGACCGACCGACCTGGCGGATCACCCCCGGCCGCCGGCCGCACCGTCCCACGCACCACCGCCGCCCGCCCTTTCCGCTTCCGCGCCGGGCGGTACCGCCCCCGCTGCCCGCGGGCGCTGCTGGCTGCGGGCGGGAGGCGGCGCCGCGGCCCCGCGGGGAGCGGGGGTCGGTCCGTGCGGCCCCGCGGGGACCGGGTGTCCATCCTTACGGCCCGGCGGGGACCCAGTGTCGATCCTTACGGCCCGGCGGGGACCCAGTGTCGATCCTTACGGCCCGGCAGGGACCCGGTGTCGATCCCTGCGAGGCCGCGGGGAGCGCGTGTCGGACGCTCGGCCAGGGCTCCGAGCGCACTCTGGGCGTGTTCCCACCATGGGACAGGGTCATTCATTTCCCTCGAGGAGCCCTGGCGGGCCCGCGGGTCACTCGCCGGTTCCAAGCCCAGCACTCCGGGAGCTTGGGTGTCCCTGCGCCCCTCGGTCCCCGCAGCCCCTCGGGTCCTGGCGCTGAGCTCCCGAGCTGGGCTGCGGGAGTTCTGGCCCCGCAGCACCCACACAGCCGTCGCTGCTGCCATAACCCCTGTGCCGTGGGTAGCAAACCATGGGGGGGGGGGCATTTCTCTTTTCGTTCCTTGTTGCTCAGTTTTCTCGATGGTTGGGCTGTTTCCTTTGGCATGTTTCCAGAATTAGAATTTTTTTTTTAAAGAAAACTATAGTGGCTAAATGTTTTTTTCAGGAGAGATGGAAAGACAGGCATGGCCATATCTGCCATGGCCATTCCCCTGTCACTATGACCAAGTGTGAGCTGCATGAAGCTGAATTGGTACTATTTTCCCTCCTCATTTCAGGTCCCGGAGTCTTTCCACCCAGCACTGGATTGATAAATGTAAACACAACTTGTCCCTGCAGCTTCTGCCTCCGCAGGTGCACCATGTACTGTCAGCTGCACTGTTTGTGTTCGTTTCCTCATGTGTTCTGGTTCTGCTGTCACATTTAATGTCGAACAGGAGGCCTGAGGCACTGCTCCTGCCATTGAACCTTCTGAAGCATTGCTTTGCTTTCACATGAGAAGGATGAGGCAAAGTGTGGGTTGACTTGTGATTCAAGTCTGAAAATATAGGATGAAAACCGTGGAATTTGGGTCATAAGCATGCTGGAGAAAGTTTGTGAAATTGCTTCAATGAGAATTTAAAAATAAGCTAAAGCAGAGGTAGTCACAGATTTTGCTCAGGTTTATCCTGCAGCAACACCTGTAGCAAGGCAGAACTCCATGGTTCAAGTGGGACAGCAAGCTCAGATCACTGAGCTATGTGAACTAGCAGAATTTTCAGCATCTTGTGGTGAAGTTTGCCAGACAAATGAATTCCATGTGTCTGGCCTAGAACCAGCAGCCCTGACCTTCCCAGCTGGCCTCACACTGGAAGGTGAGGAGCAGGGATCAGCCCGCTCTGCTGCAGCTCTCGGAACCTGTCCAGGCACCATTTGCGGAACAGTTTCTGGTTGGCAGCAGGTTCTGTAGCAGCTCTCCTACCTGTGTTTTGGGAGGAGAGAAAATATGACAAACTGTCTTCATGACCAAACCAGAGCTGTGTTTTGTGTCCGTTATGAACCCCTTCCCAGAGCCAAGGAACCGAACTGGCTCCCAGGATCAGCAGCATTCAGTTAAAGTGAGCAGGTGCCTGTTGGGCATATCTGGGAGCCCGGTTTACAGGGAATAGCGGTTCCTGATGAGCTGGTAGCATCGTTTTCATGGCTGGCTTAGTGCACACCTGAGGAGGAGCATTGCTATCCGCTTGTCTGGAAGGGTTTGTGCTCCAGGTCTGTCCATTTGGAAGGCACCTATCAATAGCAGGCTGGATCCCAGAAGATGCTGAGTGTTTCTGCACTCTCACTCCTCAGGGTTGTCAACGGAATGATGGAAATAGCAATTGTCCCACTAACCAAGGGGTCCTGATATCCCAGAATCATCAGTATTTGTCTCACAATATTGGCACACAACTAAAGAATATTTGCTGTACACTTCTCTTATTAAAAGCAATAACTTATCCTGTAATTAGGACCAGACCGAGTTTCTCCAAGCCCCATCCAACCTGGCCTTGAACACTTCTAGGGGTGCAGCAGCCACAGCTTCTCTGGGCAACCTGGTGGCCTCACCATCCTTACAGGAAAAAATTTCTTCCCAATTTCTAATCTTGTTACCTAATTTTTCTCAAATTGTACTATTTTCATGTGTGTGAGAAAGATAATATAGTATGGTGTTTGGGAATTTACAGCTGAAGGATAGAGGAATGTTATTTTGACACCGAGAGATTAGGAGAGAAGTGAATTAGCTGCTTAACAGTTACTGGATGGGGAAGAATTAGTCAGTGTTTGTGGCAGCTCTGGTGAGCCCAGTGCCTTAGTCACAAGAGCTGTGAACTGAGGCTGGTGGGTGATAAGACATGACAAAGAGTTCACACGTCTAAGTGAGGAATTATGTGCCAAACCCTTGTTGCTAGAGGTGTTTGGTTAACGGGACTGTCCCTCCTTTCCTGTCCCCAGCAGATTTTGCACAGGAGCAAATAAAGCACAATTAGCAACTTGTGCTGGGACAGTGTGGGTGGCTGCAGAGCTGCTCTGGGAGGGCAGAGCGGTGATAAGGCCACAGAGGATGAGCAGCTCGTTCTGCAGTGCTGAAAATGTCAGACTGGTCATACACCTGTGCCCAGGGACCGAGCTTTGTCACCTATGAGATCTGTGAAATGGAAACTGCTGAGGGAGCCTCATCAGCAAGAAACTGTGCACACACATAACCTTACCACTGTGAGTTTTGTGAAAACAGTGAGAGGTGTTCCAAGGCCTTGCTTAATTTTTACCGGGATAACTGAAATTAACTTCTTGGATTGGTTTAATTATTTTTTAGGGCATAAACAAATTTACAGAATTGAATTTCCAATACCAAAGTGCCAAGTTATGCTTGCACCTGCCTTGCCTGGAAAAACTGCTTGGTTTGAATTCATTTCAGAGCTGCAGAATGAATTTGGTGTGACCTGATCTGGTTTGTCTTGCAGTGACAGGCATGTGTTGTATAAATTCCATCCAGCACTTGAGTTTGCAAGGGTTGAAGTTTTTCAGGCTGCTTCCTGGCTCCAGAGGTTGCTTTTAAAAGTGTAGTTTTGTATTGCAATATGTGCTCAGAGAAGTTAAATAAAAAATTTGCTCTTCCAGAGTAAAAATGCTGTGAGCAGTATAGAAAGCTTTTCAGGGAAAGATGCATGTGAGGGTGCCAGGCTCTTCCCTCCTGTGACCTCTTGAAGAAGGTTCTGCTTGCAGGGGACTGTGGGCAACGCTATACCACTTCCTCCTCAGTGGTATTCCAGCTGCATGCTCTCCGGTACTGGAGTTACTCCCTCTTGTGCAGTACCTCACTGCTACTCAGGAGGTTGCCAGGGATTTACTACAGGAGTGAGGGTTAGCGTGGGGATTTGTTCAGGTCACCTTTTAACCTACAGCATCTGCTTCTGACCCGACACTCAAGTTTACTTTGAGACAACTTACTAAAGAGAAGATTCCTGCACACGTAATTAAACAAAAAAGCAGGCAAAGATTAAGTAGTTTACAAAGCAGAATTTTTCATGGGATTTTAACCTCAACTGGTGCTGGCAAGGTCTGAATGAAGTGTGGGTAGACAGCCTGTGGTGTGAACTGCAGATCAGTCAGACAGGGCTAATGGGGTCCAGTCCTTTGTGCTGCCTCAGTGGCCTGTGTGCAGAAGGGAAGAGGTTGCACAGTTCAGGATTTCTTCCTCTTCCAGCCAGGAAAACAGCTTTGTGGTCTTGAATCTGCTTTGGCATCCAGGAGACTGGGATTGCTCCCAGTGCTGGTGAAGCTAGCATGAGCTTTAAAGAATGGAAAACTAATAAACCCTACAGTCATTTTTAACAGATCTGGAAACACAATTCAGGAATATATAATCTCATTGTGGCCCTGCAATGTACATTGTTGTATTTTTCTGCTACACCTGATTAGCTTCTCCCTCAGTCCAAAATGCCACTGATGCTAAGAATATACAGCCTTGGGAAGCTACCACAGGCACTGCTGAGCATCTTCAGAGTCTGCAGCTCTGTTTTACTAGTGCCTTTGATCTGAAGCTTTGTTTTCCTAACAGCTAATTTATTAGTGAGCAAATTGAGGCTTTTGCATATTAACAGACTTGCCAAGTATCACTTAGGGGCCAGAACAGAGGCTAATGGAATTATAAAGTCTCTCCTCCACACCCAAAAAACTGCCCCTCTTATAAAGTCAATTTAATTATTCTCTAGGATGGAATGTACGAGATGCATAGTGTATTGCAATATCAAAAGAGTTCAGTTAATTTACCTCCTCTAACCTCTGTGTGACTCTGCTCTGGGGACTTGAGCATCTGTCACTCCTCTCGCTGTTGGCTCAACATCTGTTGTGTTCCACCACACATTCAGAGGACGCATTAACTGCTCGGCACTCCTGCCATTGCTGATATTTCGAGCTGAGAAAAAGTCAGTTCCAGGCTCTTTTCTCCAGAACCAGGGTTCTGCGTTCCAGGCAATTGCACACCAGTGCTGTAACCGCTTTCCTTCTGAGTCAGCATAACCAGCACCTGTCAGTGAGATTGCCTGTCCACAAGAGCTGCTGTTCAGACCTTTGTTCCTGGCTAGTCAGTTATTTCCAGCTAATCGTTAGTCATTGCTGTGGGAGGAAAAGCAGAATTATTGTAGTGCTTATTAGACCACAGTGACATGTGAGGTGCTGTGTGTCTGGGCGTGAACATCACTGTGTCCTGCGCGCGGCAGCTTGTACGGTGCAGACAGGCTCTGCTGGATTCACTGGGAAATCCCAACTCCTTAAACAGCAGAAGCTTGGCAGAAATTGAGTGACCTTTGTGCCAATGACTCAGTTGGGAATTTTCTTAGCCTGCATGTAACCTGTATGGGCATTGCAGCTGGATATGGCAGCAGACAGCTCAGCTGAATTGTCAGCTACTTTCTTCAAATATGTCCTGCAGAGAAGATTTAAATTATGTTACTGAATGGAAATCCTTCTGTTGGGAATATTTGAAAGAAGACTGGCACATACAGACTTAAAAAGACATATTTGGGGAGCCTGAGGGTTTGGGTTTTATTTTAAAAAGTATGATCTACTAGTAAAAGTTCATTTTTATTTTAAACATGCTTTTAAGTGGGAAGCCTGCACTGTCTTTTACCACATGAAATAAACAGTTTGATCGGCTCCTTAAAGCCTATTCTGCACAGTCCCTGCAGAGTCTGAGGGGGGATGCCTTCTGAGTTAGACAGTGTTAAACTCAGTCTGTGAAGTCAGCCATGGGGAATCCAGGCTTCACTTGAAACTCAGCTCTTTGGCATTAAATCACAGAGGTATTTTAAAGTGAAACTGCAGAACGTTGTCTGTAGAGAGCAGAGTCCAGAACAAATTCCAGGTTTAAATTTTCTCAGTGTTTTTCTGCAATTTAGTGATTTGTTTGTTCTATATCCATGACTACATGGCTGCTAGGAGTAGACTTTTATCATCAAATATGGCTCATATGAAATACTTGCAGCCATGGCAATAATTTGAGGATCACCAGTCTCCTGGGCTGTGGATGCCAGTCCTCTGGCTAGGTTGTCCTGAGCTCTAGAGCTGCCCCTCCAGTATGCCTCACCCTGGGCTGGAGGGAATCCCTTCAGCAGGGACAGGGATTTGACTGAGCTGCAAAACAGTGAAGTCAGAGAACCAAGGCTTGTAATTTTGGAATTCTGAAACATGATGATCTTCAAACTCATTTCATGTGGGGGTGGGGAAGATAACCCTATATTGGAATGAATTCAACTTAGCACTGACATGAGTCACTCACCCAAATTCCTCCCTGTAATATTTTGAGTTGGAGAGTGTGGGACTCTCTCCACAGCGCTGAACCCATTATCTCTGTGTGTTCATTGCTCCTGTGGTGGGCCTTGGCAGCCAGCTCTGCTTTGAGCGTTAGGGAGGTGCCAGTTGTCCCAAATTCTTGGTTTTCCTTACCCGGCGATTTCACAGTGTTTCGTGTCATAGGAGAGTGTGGAGGTGTCAGTCACTGTCTCTGCTGACCTGGTTCTTCTTTTTTGACCTGAATGCGCTGTGAACTGGAGCTGTTTGGGATGAGAAGTGACAGTTGAGGGAAGAGGGAGCAACAACTCATCCCTTTGTTCCAAGCTGAACCACACTCACACAGCAACCCATTTGTGGATTAGTGGGATTCAGTTTAGTGCAAAATATGTCAGAGCAAAGATCTTGCAGTGTTGGTGCTGAGTTTTTGTCACAGTATTGAAGCATTTGCAGGAGTGTTTCATGCTGCTCCCCCATGGTCTTGCTCAAGCTGGTTATGAAACAGTGACCTTGTGGGTGGTTTGCTCCGGAAACGGGGCTCCCTCTGCGCTGGCCCGGCTCCCTGCGCATGCAGCAGCTTCCCCGTGAGGCTGCAGCAGCCTCTGGTGCTGGTGTCAGCTCAATTTCCTCCTCTTAAGTGCACGCCAAGGCCTAGATGTCAAACACTGGCAATGAAACAGCTCTTGGAAGAACCTAGAGCAGGAGTGCAAGAGGACACGGGAGGGATGCCAAGGCTACAGAAACAGGAGACAGTAACTGCCTGGATGGTGCATGGGCACCACAGCCTCCAGCACTGCTTCCCTCAGTCCAGCAGAAGGGAAGGAGCTCTTAATGCTGGAGACCACTGTTAAACTTTTTCTGTAAATATTTCTGGGCTATCTGCACATCTGCCTGGTGAAAAACTAGCCAAACCCAGGCAGAAAGAGAGGGAGATGAGCAAACCTGAGATAAGCATGCTGGAAAATCCCATGGAGCCCAGGTCATGCTGCCTGGGAACAGGAGGTTTGGGACTAGTTTGTAAAGAATGGGGGATCTAGGCCTTCAGCCAGAGACTGACAAGAGCTCTGCGAGTAGTTCTTTTGAGTTGAGGGAGTGAAAGGATGGAAAAATAATATCCTGAATGCAGGTAAATCAGCATCTTGTGATAAGATGAAATGCAGGCTTATATCTACGACCTAGCTGGCATTTGATATGTCCTACAGAAAGTCAGACTGTGAGCATTGGGGAAGCACGAGCTTCCTCAGAAACTATGCTGTGTCCTGTGGACTAACAAAATTATGATTAAAACAGGAGAAGTTCAGGATTTTGCTCGCCTTTGACATTTGAGACTTTACCATGCTCTTGGATTATATTTTTCAGGATTTTTCTCTGCAGCTTTGAGGCTGGGGAGCTTAATTAAAACCTGAAATGAAAGGTCGCTGCAGCCTTTATTTCAAATTAAAACCCCCACAACATGTTGCCTCTCATACAAGTGCTGGCTGTGAGTCCCTGGGAGCAAGCAGGCTGTGTTGTTTGTATTACAGTTGAGGTTGCCAGTTAGATCTGACAGTGTTTTGCACCAATTCTGGGCATGCGGACAGCTGGCACAGTTCAGCTGAGTTCCTGTTTTACACATGTGTTTCGCTGTGCTCCTCAGATCCCGAAGCTGCTGGATCCAGTTGCATCCCTGCAATGCCAGTGCTTTGGAGCAGGAGCCCCATAATGCAGGGGCACGTCCTCACTGGAGAGAAGCTGTGAGAGCTGACAGGTATCACACCTCTGCAGAGCTGCACACCCAGTGCCACAGAACACGGAGCCTCTGGAATCCTGCTGCAGGGAGCGCCAGTCGCCACTGCAGGGTCACTGCTGCAGGGAGCCAAGGTCACTGCCTTGTCTTCTGGCAGTAAAATGGATAAAAAGGCCCATCTGGCTCTTTGAGAAGGTGAAACCCCAAACACGTGGGCTGTGCTTCTGCTTTGCCTTTGGAGATGACTGACTCAAGCTTTTGCTTGGTATTTTTGGGTCAGCGCCTTCATTCTCGAGCTGTGTCTTTGGAGACCCCTCAGGATATGAAGTTTTCCCTTCTGGAGCAGTGTACTCCTGAGAGGTCCGTGCCTCAGGAGCTCACACTAGGCACATACCCCGCCACCTCCCATGTCAGAGGTCCTTTAACTTGCACGAGTTACAAGATGCAGCCCATTTTGGCAGGGTCAGTGACAGCCAGAGCAGCATGGAGAGCTGAGCACCGCGCTGCGCACAGTGCCAGCGGGAGAGCGAGGATGGAGAGGAGGGGTTGGGAGGCAGCAGGGCAGCACAACCCTCGCGGCAGTGGTGTGACCACGGGGTGCTGAAGCCCAGCATGAAGCCACGGTGACTGTCACTGGCTCAGCAGCTCAGCCCAACTCAGGGTGTGCTCACGTGCGTCTCAAGCTGTGCCTCAGCTTTGCTACTGTCCCTGGCTGTCTCATCACTGCGGTTCTGCCTCAGCTTTCCCCTCCTTGCAGCATCCCTGTTCTCATGTTAGTAGGGTGGGCCTTTTCCTTCAGACTGAAACTCACAGGTATTAAAAGTCCACAGGTATTTAAAAAATGTTTTCTAGTATTGTTAAACCAGTAGCTTGTCTCATACAATGTACTTTTTATTGTCTTGACAAAGTATCTTTTGTCCTCATTTCCTCCTCAAGGCATTTGAATCTAAGTACATTTGAGCATCTATGGATCTGTATACATTTAAATAATAGCTAATAGATACACCACTGTCACTGTAAACCAGATTTTTCTTACTGCAGTGATTAGGGGAGGACAAGAAAAGAAAATGTATCATGATTGGCACATGAGAAACCAGTGCCAGATCAGTGCCAACACAAATGAGCGCAGCTTTTTTTGTGGAAAGCAGTCATGGCTATACTTAGAACATGCTGGGACATTCCTGATCCTGTCTAAAGGGAAGGATTCACATGCAGCTCATTGAGTGGCATCACAAGAGGAGCTGGCCCATCCCAGCAGTGGAGGCTGGATGCACAGCTCTGCTGGGCAGACCCACGGTGCCGTCAGGGGCTGCAGGAGCAGACCTTGGGCCACGAACAGCTGCTGCTCTGCCACCTCCACATTTCACAGGGCCGTGAGAGCAGCACAGTCAACACAGTATGAATTTAGAAAGAGGAGAGGGAGAAATCACACATCGGAGTGTAGCTGAACAATAGCAGGACTGCTATTTCTGTTGAAGCTGCTGGAGCCTCCCTGTCAATTCCCCCCCAGTGGCTGCAGCTCCAGCGACCACCACAGCGCTGTC
Source organism: Callaeas wilsoni (assembly GCA_013398955.1). Classification (NCBI taxonomy): domain Eukaryota; kingdom Metazoa; phylum Chordata; class Aves; order Passeriformes; family Callaeidae; genus Callaeas; species Callaeas wilsoni. Next base: position 16,295 of record VWPU01003713.1, read on the forward strand.
ATTGCAGGGTGCAGTTCTCCAGCTGGAGGGACCTGCTCACACACAATTGGTTTTACTGCTGTTGTTGAGAATTCTAGTCTTCTGGGCCTCCCTGTTGTGCAAGCCTCCCCCTTATCGATAGCATATCTGTTATGTGACACTCATCTGTGCTCTGAGGCTCTGCCAGCACTGCAAGGCAGCTCGAAGCGCACAGCAAATCTGCTTTAACTGCCTTGGAACAAAAGCCTAATGTAGTGTGCAAAATAGAGGGAGACAAAAAGGATGAAAATCAAATTAGATTCACTGTGCATACAAACTGTCAAACCCAAAGCATAGTGATGCTGGTCATAGAGGGAAGAAAACAGCTTTAAAAATGTGGCATAAAAGTGGATGCTGTCCTTGCCTCACTCTGGGAGTCTCTTTGTGTCCTGCAGGCACAGACAGGGCTGAGATGCGCCTGCAGCGAGTTGCTGTGGTGGTTCAATACACCTTCCCTGCCTGCCCCAGGCAGCTGTTTTGTCCCCATGGTGCTAATTGGAGGGGTCGCTGCCAGACCTCACTGGGTGCAGGGCAGCCCCCGGGCAGGGCAGCCCCAAGGCTGAGCCCGAGCTGCAGCCTGTGAAGGCTCAGGATTCCCTGTGAGCTGCAGCAGCATCACTGTCCTACAGCTAGGCAGGGCCTGGAGACCCTCCCGGAGGGTGGCAGCCTGGGGCTTGGCCATGGGGGCACCTCACTGCTGCGGATGCAGCCCAAGCCCTCTGCAGATCCAGGAGGGGCTCGGCCAGGTCCAGACGTGCTGACACAGCTCATGTCAGCAAAGTGCTTATGCTGCTTCAGCTGTTCTAGGAAGGTTTGACTGATGCTGCTCCAGTAAAGAGCCTTCCTTCTCCAGGGAAGGTATGTCTCCATCAGCAGATCTCCCTGGCTTCAGGTGCTCCATTCAGGGCTGTGCCCCCAGGTTACAGGCCAGAGCTGGCACTGATGGTGCAGACTAACCCTGACTCTGCTGAGGAGGGAGGATTAGCTGCTCCAGCCCAAAAGCAGCTTTATTAGGACAGCAGGAAGGACCCCGGGCTTCCCCAGGCCCCAGTGCTTGTTTAGCAGCTTTGCTGTAGCCCCACAGCAGCACTGGTGATGCAGGGATTGTGATCACATCAGGCAGGCCTGACACCACATCTCTCCTCTCCTCTCCTC
>VWPU01003717.1:0-10534 GCA_013398955.1 Callaeas wilsoni
TGTCCCCGCCGGGCCCGGGGACCGAGGCCGGCAGGACGCGCCGCCGTGCCGCGTGTGCCGGGTTGAACGGCCGGGCCGGCGGCGCGGCCATGTCTGGTGGCGCGGGGCCCGAGGGCAGGGCAGGGCAGCGCTCCCGGGGGCTCCCTGCCCAGCCCCGCCGCGGGGCTGCCGGGGACTGAGACAGCGGCTCGGCGGGTCTTAAAACCCCTCACACACACTTGGACTGTCCCTGATGGGGGCGGGTTTTGCTCACCTCCGCCCTGCGTGCGGCTCGGAGCTTGCGTGCCACATCATCAGCACAAGGAGCATATAGTACAGTGGTGTATAAAGCCCTTGAGAAAGGAGGCTGTACCTTATGGTCCTGCGGGCGGGCCCGGCAGCAGCTGGGGCTCGTTACCGCTCTCTGGAGATCGTGTCCTGCAGGCAGGATAGGACGGGGAGCCGTTCTCAGGCTCTGACTGGAGACAGCTGTGAGCACCATGTTCCACAACGCAGCTCAGGTGTTGAACACGTCCCTCCCCCTGGGCACCTTTGCAGCTGTGCTCATTCAGCACTTGGAAGGTGATAGTAGAAGGTATTAAACATAGCATGCAACATAAGACGAACTTCAGTAGCGTCCATCTATTTATTAAAAACTACTGCTTTGCAAGAACCACCAGCAAAGAGGTATGAAATCAAGCCTGTCAATAGAGCGATCAGGTTCTGAGTAAAACCCTCTCTTCCTGTGACACAGCGACTTTCTGACATCTGCAATAAGTCATTGCAGAGACACTGCTCTTTGCTGTGTTTCACATCTGTCCCTCTGTTTTGCTGTTTTTCTGACTCTTGAGGCTTAACTTTCTAGCTAACAGTTATACATTTTTTAATGCAAAACTCATCACCGTTTCTCAAAGACAATACCTCCATTAATTTATTAACTTAGCTGAGCCTTCTTACCTTAAACTAGTTTGTGGAGGATTTTCCTTAATTTTCAAAGCATTGTGGGAAAAACAAAACCTGGCAGCCAGGAGCACCAGAGGCAGTGCAGTCTTGATGTAGGGAGGGCACTTGTGGCAAGACCACGCAGATCTCTGCAGGTGAGAACGCCTGCCTGGCAGCTTCTCCGTGGAGCAGAAAAGGAAGCTGGGAGGGGGCTAAGCAGAGAGAGACTGAGGGGGAATCCAAACTAGGCTTGGTGATGGCCTGTGGAAGGTTTTGAGGTTAGTGAAAACCATATAGTTTTGATATCTAGGCAAAACTAGCAATGCAGTTACTGTACTCACGGGGTTTTATTGTTATTATTATTTTGCTCTACACAGGTTTTGACCTCTTTCAAATACTTTTAAGAGGTTTCTGGTTACAGTGAGCTTATCTAGAAAGCAGCAGCTGCGATTTTAACTTGAAGTACATTTTTTAGATTTACATCAGCTTCATTGCACAAGACTTTGGTAAGAGGAAGTCTAGAATAGGACTTGTAAACAATTAATTACTCAGAGCAGCAATCACAGACTGTACTTTATTCTGAGTGTGATGTTGCCCTGGCAGTGGCGGTGGAACTGTCACTTACAGCTTTCCTTCCCAATCAGTGAGGAAAGCTGGGCAGCAGCCTGCTCAGAAAGGTAGGCTTTGTAGCTAAGGATAGTAGGGAAACACTATTTTTGTGTTCTGTCCCAGGAATTCAGCTGCGTCTCATTAAATAAGAGACCTTAGACTGGTCTATTTTAGTGCCTGTCATTCAGAAAGATGTTGAAATGAGAAGAGGATTTTTTAGGCACCGTTCATTAACCTTTCCCTGGGCAGCTGCAATCTGCCCTAAGACAACTCTGCAACCACTGTAGCATTCAAACCAGGTGCTAAAAGAAACTCCTTCTCAGAAGAACCGTGTTTGTGAGCTGGCAGCAATGTGGCTCAGAGCAGCTACTGGTCAAAAAATCCAATTTAAGCTGATAGAGGGATATGTTAACATACAGTGCTTGGGAAGAGGGAGAAGCTGTGTCATCTGCAGGCAATTAGAGCCCTGTCACTTAGATTTTCTGGATTAAAAAAGAACAGGTAACACCCTAACTCAAGGAGAATATTTAGATTACCTCATGCTGCAGAGAATGGATGTTCTAAATGCAGCAACACCTGAAAATGGCAGACATTAAAAGGCAAGCTCCTGGGGAGTGAGAAATGGAACAAAAGTAGGGGAAAGAACAGTCAATTTAGGACTCTTACTGTAAGTGAGGAAGTGATAAATAGTCAGATAGATAATCCCAGTGATTCCAAGGTAGAACCAGGCATGCTTACATGGAGCTGAGGATGGTCAGGCCAGATGCAGATCTCAGGGACTCTATTTTGTCCATAGCATGAGCTGCTTAGAGAAGTGGAAAGCTCTTTCCTTGTTCCTGAGAGGATTCAGAGAAATCATGGCCTTTCAACTGGAATTACTGTAAAAAAACCCCATCTTCATGTGATGGGTCATGGTGCCCCATGGGATTCAGAGGTGGATGGCTGGGTCAGGGATGTCCTCCTGGTAGACTAAAATGACACTTTTGCTTCCTTAAAATTAACAAGAACTTGGTCTGTGTGCCAGAGTCGGGGAGATGGATAGATCACCTTAACTTAACTGTGCCTGTGTTTCCCCATTTTCCGTCAGGCTTGTCACTTTTCTGCTCAGCAAATGCTTAATGGGGGTAGGTGCTTTTATACTGGGTTGGAACCTTGAGTGCTCTAATGGGATGTGAAGTGATGCACTGAAGTACTGAACATTCTGGAACAGTTACAGTCTCTCTATGAGGAGGGAATGATCTCAAAGTAATTTGTGGCCTCACAGATGTGAACCAGGGATCTGGAAGCTGAAATGAATAGTGCACTGATATGTTTATGTAGAAGCAAATTCATTAGCTGGGGTTGGCAGTGTCATTTTAACTCATGATTGAACAAGAGACATGATTTAAATCCAGACACTTAAAGGTTTCTTGTGTCTGTTGGGTGAGATCATTCTGTTGTGTTTTCCTGAAGCTTCTTATTCCCTAAGGAACAGAGTGATAACAGAAATGCAGGTGACAGTGGTTGGATGGGCAGTCCTGGGGGTTCAGGGTGTGTAACTCACCTGTGCTGGGTAAGGACGCGTGCTGCAGGCAGGGAGGGTGGGATCCCTCTGCAGCCCAGCCCCGGCATGGAAGAAATGAAGGACTGCAGTTCAGGAAGTACTGAAGGGCTGCAGGTAGAACGTGGACCTGGTTCCCAGCTACATTGTCTCCCTGAATACCAGCAGCCCATCCAGTGCCTTCAGTTTTCTTAAAAACCTTTTACAAATCCTGTGTGGGGAGGTGGCTTTTTTCCAGCCTGGCCCTCACCCTGGCTGTCTCTCAACAAGTTCTGTGAGGTAGTGAGAGAAACAGGAATTACTGAAGCCCCGATACCAGCAGACCTGTCAGTGCTTGTCACTACTACCAAGTGCTAAAGCAGGAAGAAACCCTGCAGCTACTTTATATTACAATTCAGTCCCCAAAAACCCATTTCTTCTCACCTCCTAAGACAGACACTGTGAGGTACATCAGCCACGCTCCCCTGCCTTCAGGAACAAAGTGAAACTCATTTATATTGTGTAACACAATGTTCGTGCTACAAGTTAGGTTTTAATGCCTCATATTTTTAGATGTTGTCTTGTAACTTGATTAAGCAGCTGAAACAGTTTCTAGTCTGACATGAATCGTTACTTTATGTATTTCTAGCTGGTATTTAAAGAGAACAGTTACAGTGTTTTCACAGAAGCCCTTTTTTTTCCCTGCCCCCTGGCAATTCTGACAGGATGTGGGGTTTGAGATGTGGTCACAGCTTTCCAGCTGCCCCTGTACACGAGGTCTGACATTTCCAGTGTTACTGTTATTTGTATGCACTGTGGTTTTCTGTTGCCCTCCCCCTCTCTAAAACCAGGTATGACCAATGAAGGGTGTTCAGTGAACTGTGCACAGGAACATCTGTGTCTCTGCAAGGATGGAGTTGGTGTAAAGCCTCATAATCTGCATTAATAGCTCAGAGTATTCACTCTAAAGATGTATCACTTTGCAGTCAAAACTGCAATGTTGACATTGTTGGGTTTGTCTTACACCTATTTGTGAAATTCAGCTAAATTTTCTGAAATGCCAGTGTGCAAGAACCTAGATATGCCACTTTGCTACGTCCCTCTTTAAAAAATACTTATCTACACAGATGGAAGTATGAAACTTTCCAAAAGACTTAATAAAATCGAGTCATATAATTCTAGGGATTTGGTGTTGGGTTTTTTTTGCAGTTCTGGGGTCTTTTTGAGCATTGCCTGTCTGTCTAGTGTCAAAATAGCAGATAGGAATATCTTGTCATTACTAGAAAGAAGGAAAAAATACAAGCAAACAGTATTTTAACAATGTGTTATTAGCACAAGGAAAGAAACTAGATTAAGGTGATGCTCTTTTAAAACCTCTTTTTTAAAGTGGGAGTAAGTGACTGCTTCCCAGGCAATAAGCAGGCAAACCTTTTGACTTTTGTTCATGTAAGCATGAGATGTCTGAGAATCTTGGGGATTAAGTACAAAATGGTATTTAAGGAGACATGCAGAGGATCAGGGTTTGAAAACATGAGAGAGATTAATAGAACATTTCATTTAAAAGTACCTCTTACTGTGTCGGTGCTGTGATTGAGAGTTTTCAAGGCTACTGTCCTGTGAGTGTTGGCTCCTTGACTGGAAATGTGTCCTGTTCTGGTGTAATGAGAGTTGCTCTTGGCATGGGAAGCCAGGTGTTAAAGCTGCTTCTAAAAGTCAGGCTTTTAACCTTTCATTTTGCCTTCTGAAGGGGCCAAAAGCCATACAGGCACACCAGCAAAAGGTTGTGCCCAAACTAATAAGAGGCAGAAAGGTGTTTTCATGGGAATGCTCATTAATCCCTGCTGAGTTTAACCTCATGGACACTGATCTAGTCATACCCAATGAGTTCCAGATAAGATAGGATATATCTCCTGCTTATCAGGTGTGTTGTCAGCCCTGGGGTTAAGGATCTGCACTGTCATTGTCCCACAGTTTCTGACTGACTGGAGAACAGGCAAGCAAAGCTCCCTTGCTCAGAGCTGCAGGGAAAGCACCAGGCTGGTGCCTACCTGAGCTCAGGAGGTGTTTTGGAACTGAGCTGGAACAGCAGTACCATGGGAAACCTACAGAACATCCTCCTTTTGTGTTTAATTGGTGCAGAGCAGCAGCACTGCCAGCAGCAAGAGCCAAACCCCAGCGCTGCGTCCCTGCGTCCCAGCCTCTGCCACCAACCTGGAAACCCCTGATGCAGAACCTCTGGGATAAATTTAGTGCATGACAGGAGACTTTTCTCTGAACTGCCTTGGAATAGAATGTTTAATATTGTATTTAAACAATGTTCTTAAAGTTATTCTCCCACTTAAAATGTAAATTATTATCTTTTTCAGGAAATCCAGTAGAGGAGACTTCGTGTTTTCTGCTGATCGTCTGGTAGGTGAAGAATTTCTTCTTGATATTGTACTTTGCTACTCTTCCATAAAACAGATCTTTCAGAACAGAAGAATAGTGGTGTGAGAGCAACTTTCCTACCCAAAGGAAATTGCTGTGTGACAGCAACTTTCTGTGTAGGGACTTCTGTTCACTGTTTCATCTCAACGGGTTCCAGAAGCAATGTTATTACCAGACACAGCTACTTGAGGCCAGAGACCTGTGGTAATAAGAGAATATTGTTCAAAACCAGATGCACAGAGGCTGCAGATAATTGAGTTTTATTTGGAAGCAGCACTTTTGATCTTGTGAACAGAGCAGTACAATTTTTTACAGCCTAGATGTTAACAGTTGCTTGCATGCAGAAGTGCCTCCTGGCACTCGCTGTGTATTCCATTGGTAGCTCTGGCTGCATCCACATGGAGAATTTGTCTTTAGCCATATGGTGGTTACTGGCAGGAACAAAGCAGTCTGAAGTTTTCACATGTTTTAGTAAGGCAGAACAAAGACTGTAGGGAGTGCAGCCTTTATCTCATTTAAATTACAAGCTTAAAACCCCAGCACTTGCTACCGCACAAACACACACGCTTGTGTCCACAAGGGTGTTTGCTTTTTGCAAATCCACTCTCATTAGCAGAGGGAAGTGTTTTTCCCCTTCCAGCAGAGTCCAGAGACCATTCACAGTTACAGCCACAGCAGGCAGGTTTCCTGTGATGAGCCCAGTTTTAATCCAGGCCTGATCCAGGCTTGCTGAGGTTTAGATATGACCACAGCCTAAGATTGTGACTGCAGTGCTTTTTATCTTGTTGGCTTTCCACTTTCCCCCCTGCTTTCCCCTTCCTGAGGATATTTCCTGCATTCCAGTGCCTTATTGTCAGTAATTAATGCAAAGGACCTTTTTTCCATGTACCTTCTCACCTTTCTTGAGTGTCCTGCCCCGTTCTGAGGCAAACACTGATTTTTTCTGTTCTCATTGCTGGAAACTGCAGATCCAGGCAGTGAGTTCAGGTCCTTGCACCAGTGTCCTCTACGGGCTGGCCAGCAGAACTAGAGAGCCTCTGTGGGCTGGTCCTGCAGCTCTTTGCCACAGAGCCTGCTGCTCTGTTTTCCGTTTTGTAGGAGGAATTTTGCGAAAAGGAATATGTAGGACTCTTGATTTTCTGAATGTTTTTCCTAGGTGTGACAAAGAGCAGTTACAATTTCATGGGGGATGTGGTCTCTGCTAAACTTGGCAAGGTGCAAACAGTTATGACTTGCCATGGTTTCCACCCAGTGAGCAAACAGAGTTTAATGGCAAGAGGCAATACATGAAGAAAAGTGTGGGATTATAGGGGAAGAAAATATACCTCTTTGTAGTGAGAAAATGAGAATGAAGTTAAGTTTGCTCCTACCTTGGCAGCTGTTAGGGGCAGTGTCTCCTAAGGTCACCAGAGGGAGAGGTCTTAAGGAGGGATTCTAAAGGTGATGGATTTCTGGTGGTACAGTTTCTCCTTCTGGCAGTTTGTTTCACACATAAGGGCATGACACAAAGGAAATGCTCGAAGATACTTGTGAGAAAAAGAAGTTAATGGGTGGTGGAGGTTGGCAGGGAGTGTCTGAAAGCCTCTGCCAGGGCTGTGATCCTGAAGCTGAAATAAGTGAGGGTAAAGTCATGAGGAGGAAGGGTGAAGCCAAACCTGTGTGGTGTTTGTGAAGGAGGAGAAGCAGCAGAGGGAAGCAGCCCCTGGCATGGGGGACAGTCAGTGCTTGTGGCTGCAGGTGGTGGAGCTCGGACAGCTGGAACTCAGGGCAGGTACAGGGAAGGGCAGAGAGCTTCTCCTGGGGCAGAGGCTCCCCTGACCCCAGCTCCCACACCCTGCGGAGGCACCGGACTGGTGTCACCTCAGCTCCCAGGTGCTGGTGCTTTGCAGCAGAAAGCACGTTTTGGGGGGTGACTGGAGGCCTGAGATGGAGCCATGAATTCATTTCTCAGCCCTACCAGCAGCTCCCTGTGTAACACTGACCAGGCCGCTTCACCTCTCTGCCCACCTGCCTCTGTCAGGGGGTGAGCATTCAGAAGTGGTTTGAAATGCTGAGCTGCAAAGAGCTGCACAGATACAAACAATGTTCTGCCTCCCCTTGAGCTTCCAAGAAAAGCCACACAAAATGGGTTAGAGGATTTTCTGCTCAGACTCTTCTACCTTGGGACCAAAGCTTTACCTCCTGTTTCATGTAGGGCTGTAATAATACTGGTTTTATCTTCTAAGCAATGGCAACCACCTCTCTGGGAGAGGAGCAGCTGGTTCTTGGGGCATGAGAGAAAAGAGGAGGAAATTAATCCCTGAGTGTGGAGGTGGCAGAAAGCACAGTGCAAAAATACGTGTTTTATCAACACTGACAAGTTTACAAAGAATATTTCCAGCCTCTCTGTAAAACACTGATAAGTGTAGGGAGATCACAGAGATTATTTGACCATAAGACCTTCACTGGATTACTCTAAACTTATGGCAGATTATGTGGAGCAATTCTAACCCTGTCAGCACCACAGCAGGATGGAAAAAAAAAGCTTTTCTTCCAAACCTGGCAAATAGGTTGGCATTTTTTTTGGTGAATTAAGTTCAAAAACGGAAAATAAAATTGAGTATAAATGTCCTAGAAACTGACCACAACCTCTGAGTATGGCTGCCACAAACCTAACTCTAGGAAGAAAAAGTTGTACGAAAATGACTAAAAATATCGTGCAAGAGAGATTATAAATGTAAGGGGCCATTTCCAGCAGAGGCTGCCCGTGTGCCAGGAACTGGGGCAGAATGGAAGGACAGGAAAAACCTTCCAGGCTGCCCTGTTTCTGGAATAAGGACTGCCTGAGGTGAGCAGTACATCTGCTCCGTCCCAGGAGCGTTGCCTCACTTCTGCCACCCCACACTGAATTTTGAATAATCAGTGATTTTAAGGGTTTAAGCTCTTGCTTGGCAGCAACTTTCCTTGAGCGGTTCTGGCCTGCGAGTCTTTGGCTCACGAACAGAAAGAATTTTCACACCTTTAATACGCAGAGCATCCTTCAGGACAGTCATTCTGGGTGCAGATGGGTGTATTTTGTACTCTGCAGGGCAGCCCTGGGAGGGCTGGGGGGTTGTGCCTGCTGGAAGCTGCAGGGCTGTGGGGCTCATCCAACAGCTATTGAGTTGGCAGAGCACCCCGTGGAAACCAGAGCTGGCAGGAGCTGGGAGATGAAGGTGATAAAGAGATTCCTGGACCTGCTGACTTGTCTTTGGGCACTGGTGGTGTGTTTGCATGGCTGCAGCTTCTGTGGCTGTTCTGGCAGCCCAGCTGCAGTTTAGTCCTAGAAACAGGGATGTGAAAATAGAGCCTGCCTGATGGGGAGCTGAGGGGGGAACTTTCCCTCACCAGGATTTTCTGTCAGCAAATGAAGTTGCTTTGGTGCCTCACTCATCTGTTGAGAAAAATGTGTCTGTGATGCCTCTGCCTGCCAGATGTAAATGAAATCAGTTGCTGATAAATGTAAATATATAAATAAAGTCCGTTTTATGATTGGTGATGAACCCCTGTCTTCTCCCAGTTTTGTTCTGTAATGCCTTTGTTTGATTTGTGGTGAAAACAGGCTTCACCCAACAAGGTCTCTAAATTCAGTCCCTCACTGCTATTAAAGACACCCTTTTAGACCCTTTGGGCTCACCCAGTCCTTGTAACTACTACTGCCATGTAGTGCCTTATCTTCAGAGGTAACAATCCCTTTAAGCTGACCCATCTCTTTGGTTCCACAGATCAGACTCGTGGTTGAAGAGGGACTGAATCAACTGCCCTACACAGAATGTACCGTGACCACTCCAACAGGTACGTGGGAAGTCACCCCTGGCCAGGGTAGGACTGGAAGTGCAACTGCCATAAAAATACATAGAATTGTTACAAGAGTTACAGAATATCTTGAGGTGGAAGGGACTCAGAGGATCATTGAGTCCAGCTCCCTGCTCCTCAGAACTGCCTTAAACTGAACCCTGCAACATCCAGATGGTCCTTGAGCTCTGACAGACTTGGTGCCATGAGCACTTCCCTGGGGAGCTCTGAGCAGGGCAGAGCACAGAGGGAGGGTCCCTGATGGTTTAAAAAGCTACAAGATACATAACACCCCTGAGCAAAACAGCCAACATTGTCATTTCACTAAGGATTAAATTGGTCTTGCAAAACCGTGATGAAAATGTACCAGTGTATGTGCAAGGTCAGTTCACCTGCCCACATCACAACCTTGAATTAACAATGATGGCATTTCACATGCCCATTAAGGAAAAAGTACTTGGCACAAGCAGTTTTGCCTTGCCAGCCTAAATCTGGCCCTGCAGCTGGGGCCAGCTGGGAGTGAGGATGAGCAGGAAATGAAAAGTGGCTGTGTTGGCACTAGAGAAAAGCATGGCAGGAGTTGTGGTTCCTCCTATCAGCTGTGAAGATCTGTGAGGTTGTGTGCAGTACTCAGAGGCAGCTGCCGAGTGCATCAGCAGGTTAGGGGGAACTGCTCAGCTCTGTGTGACCCACACCACACCTGTGAGACCTGCAGCAGCTGAGTCCTGTTCCCCTGAGAGCTCCACTTGCATTTCTGCAGTAAAGCATTGGTGTGTCTCTACTTACACTTAGAGAAAAGATGGACTGCAGACCCTCACCTGTGAAAGCAGACAGAGGTCAGGCAGCCACCCAGGAGGCACCATCACTGACCTGTGCTCCTTTTTACGTTAAACAGCAGCTGCTTCACCCCTTGAGCATTGGTGTCACATCTGTTCCCATCGGTCAGTGACAGCTCCAGGACCATCTCCTCTCTGTTCCGAGAGGGCAGAAGGGAGCAGCCCCTGCCACTGAGCCCTGGTTTCTTTCCTCACAGGACACAAGTATGAAGGAGTCCGGTTTGAAAAGGGAAACTGCGGGGTCAGCATCATGAGAAGTGGTAGGTGGTGCTGGCTGCTGATGGAGCACACGTTAAATGCTTTGGAAACCTGTAAGCAACTTCCTTCCAAAAGTGGGCAACAACAGGTTTACCCAAACCTGCCAGTTGTCATTCTTTCTTAGGTAACCTTGATAACAGAATGCCCAGGA
>VWPU01003720.1:0-18401 GCA_013398955.1 Callaeas wilsoni
GCCCCCAAACCGCAAGCACGGATTTCCAAACCCCAGGCACCAGCCCCCAAATCCCGCTGCAAGCCCGAGGCCCGGCTGCGGGTGGCGGACCCCGTCCTGGCCGCGGGCCGCATGTCCCGGATCGCCCCGGCGGCCGCAGGGCAGGCAAGGCGCGCTCCCTCCCAGGCGCGCTCCCGCGAGCACGCGGCGCGTTCCAAACTCCCGCCACGCGCCGCGTCCCGCCCCTTCGCGCACCCTCAGCCAATGGCAGCGGAGGAGGGCCCCCCTCTGACCAATGGGGGCGCGGAGGGCGTGGCCTCGCGGTATAAGAGGCGGGGCGCGGCGCGTCCGCGGCCCGTGCCGGGGTGGGCAGGCCCTGCGGCCAACTAACCCTAATGGCGGCTGCGCCCCTCACGCCCGCCCGCTGTTTTACTCGCTGACTTTCAGCGGGCACAGGGAGCGGCCCAGGGAAAGGAGGGAGGGGAAAAGAGGTCCGGCCTCAAAAAAAAAAGCCAGCGAGGGTGATCCACACCCCGGCCCACCCTGGGGTCCCTGTCCCTCCTCCGCAACCGGAGATGCTCCCGCCTCCGCCCCTCGTGGAGGCCGCGGTCGGCAGGCTCAGCGCCACTACCGCCGCGAAGAGCTCGTCTCTGTCAGCCTTGGCGGTGGCCGGGACCGGAGGGCCGGCCCGCCCACCCTGGGCAGCCGGGGGACCCCAGCAGAACAAAACGGGCGCGGCGCCGCCGGGCGCTGAGCAGCCGCGGCTCCCTCAGACGTGGGGTGCGCGGCCGGCGCCGCCCCGACACCCCCCAAGCCCCTCATCCCCGCCGGGGCGGTCCGGCCCCCGCGCTCGGGGTGTCCAGGCGGCCCCCGGCTCTGCTGGGCCGGCCGGGGACCCCGAGCGGAGCCCCCGAAGCGTCGGTCCCCGCCGAGATTTGTCCGGCGCTCCTCTCGGAGTGCGGGCGGTGGGACGGATGCGCCCGCCGCCGCCGAGATCTTATCTAGGAGAGCCCTGCGGTGATGGAAGCTCAGAAATGCTGAATTTCATTCATCAAGAAATGTAGAGTTTCATTCATCGATTTTGGCGGCAAGGAGCTGAATTTTTGAAAACGTGCGAGACAGAGCACGGGGAGCTGGGGACAGATACATCGCTGCAGCGTGGAGCAAGGGTTGTTGAGGGGAAGGTGTTGCAGCTTGTCCTTCCTTAGCAATTCCTCTCCCTCTGCTCAGGCTTTGGCACTGCCATGAAGAGAAACTCCCCAATGTGTGCCAGGGCACAGCACCAAACCTGCCTGTTTTGTGCCAGGGCACAGCACCAAACCTGCCTGTTTTGTGCCAGGGTACAGCACCAAACCCGCCTGTTTTGTGCCAGGGCACAGCACCAAACTCACCTATTTTGTGCCAGGGCACAGCACCAAACTCACCTATTTTGTGCCAGAGGCACAGCACCAAACCTGCCTGTCTTGTGTCAGGGGCACAGCACCAAATCTGCCCGCCGTGTGCTGAGCCCCAGCACTGTCTCTGCCTGAGGGAGGAATGCCCAGGGCCCATCCTGTGCCATCACCATCACAGGAACTGGCTGCTCAGTTACCTCTGCTGTTAGTTCTGACGGTAGCCAAACCTTTTTGATGTTTCTGTACCTGGCATCAATCACTTAGAGCAGGTTCACCAGACCTGCGGGCACACGTGTGGGACATGGACATACAGCCCTGCAAACTGGGTTTGGGCATCGTCAGTGCTCATTTACCAACGCTCCGTTAATATCCTGAGCGTTTGACCAGTGCCATCTTGTGGCCTTCTATTTTTTTCTTTGCACAAAAGATGGGAGTGAACTTGGGTACTTAATTTTTTTGATTCTGTTTGAAAGAATTCTGCGGCCAGAATAAACAGAAACAGGAGAGGCCAACCCCACACACTTGAAGATATGTAGGGTCTTTCTGGTACTGGAATATGAATTTGCTTAATAAATCTGATCCAGCTAAAAGTAATGCTGGCTCTGCTGATGGGAATGTTCTTTCTTAGTTCAAACAATTGTGTTTTCACTGTTTTATCTTGTTTCCAAGCAACAGCTTTCACTTAGCATTAAATACTTCATTTCAGACTCTCAACTGAACATGCAGAGCCAAGATACTTGGTGTGCTTAGGACATTGTTTTTCTAATGAAACTCTGCTTGTCTTACAATTGTCTCTCTGAGAAACAAGCCTTTCCTCTAAATATACCTGGTTTGGGGGCATTTTAAATTTTACTTTTTAGCTGTCCCTTCTGAAAGAGGTGATAAGCTGAAACTGCCAAGTTTCTGTAGTCATAGAAAAGGATGTACTCTGCAGATCCACATGTCAGAGAGAAGATGCTAAGGAACTCAGAACATGGGTTTCTATTTATTTATGGAAGCAGGGAAAACTACAACGTGGCATTGTTGCAGAGAGGACGACAAATGGAGCTGCAGGTACAGCTTGCTACTGTTTCTGAACAGCCTGCACAGCTGCCCTACCTGCCCCTGTGAAACAGGCCAAAAAACGTGCTAATGTGGCTTTTTAGGAATGCAAACAGAAGCTCTCAGCTCTTTCACCCCTGAAGTGTTTAAAACCATTTGCAAGTGTGTCAAAGGAATTGTATTCAATGTCTCTCCTCAGAGCAGATGGGAAAAAAAGTCAGCTGGCGGCCAGCAGTAATTACCTGCCCCAGACAGCAGCTCCATCTTGTATCTTTTGGCATTAAGTGAATTTTCTTCCCTCAGGATGCAACTGCTCATCTGAATATCTCCAGATTTGTTTTGATTTCAAAATCTTTTAAAAATCCTGTTTATGATTATGTTTGGGAGAAGAGGAGCTCTTACACTCAGTAGAGTTATGAAAGTGTGTTATTGAGGTTCACACCGTGGGATGCCCTTCTGTTGGTTCGGGATTTAGGGCTGCACATTCTGAGTGGCTTGTGGAGTGCCGGATGCTCAGGAATTAGCACGGAGTGGTCAGGAGGTTCCGTCGCAGATGTTTAGGCTGAGCTTTGAGGCACGGCCGGCTCGGGTCTGTTTAAGGTGGGCAGCGTTGCTGTTCGGGGTCGGTCACCGACATTGGCTGTGTCGGGTACCGGGACAGTGCCCTGCCAAGGGTGACCCAGCCCTGTGTCCTCCCAGCAGGGTGAAGCGGCCTCGCTGCACTCCCTGGGGTTGCCTTCCTTTTGCACGGTCATCTTCTGGTGTGCTGTTCATGAACACTTCAGAGCTTTCTGTCCCTGTGGGAAAATTGATCTTCTTCTGTGGAGAATGTAGGGAAAAAAAGCCAGCAGACCTTAGGAGATCCCATAGAACTGGCGGGATGGCAGGAGGGGTAACATTGCAAACAGCTCGGAGGGTGCTTGGGGAGCTGACAGAGCTGGGGCCCTGAGGAGCCGAACGTACCTCCCCCATCACCACATTTCCAAGCGCACACTTCTCAGGGTGAGGTCTCAGCCGAGCTGATTCCAGCTGTGGTGCTGTGTCCTGAGCTGTGCTCCACTCCTGCCTCTGCCTTGGCCTCTGCTTTCAGTCACCTCTCAATATCATTGCCCTTTTTCACTCCCTGTACATGAAAGCAGCAAGATTATATCTTCCACTGCTTTCACTGATCTGTTCCCCGTTTAGGTCTTAGCTGTCTTGCATTAGTTTAAAAACAATCATGGTTGTTTGGGTTGGATGCGATGTGCCAGTGCACAACAAACAAACCAAGGAAGATATAAATCAGTGCAAGAGGTTTATATGCAAAGATGGACACGTATATATTCACGTGTTGGTGTGACTTTGTGTGCAAATTTGAAGTTCACTTTGCCGTGTATTTGAAATGACCAACAGAAAAGCTGGAGTTTTTTCACGTACTGAGAATTCTGCTAAACTCTTCCCAAAGTTGATGGCAGAGGTGACAGCACACGCAGAGTTTGTGGGAACAGCACGAGCAGAGTTAACGTTGTACTGAGATACTGAGTCTAACAAAACAGTTCAAGTTGACCTTGCTTATGAGGCAACAAAAAGTGTCTTAAGGAAAAATAATAATTATCAAAGAGTAAAGAATGGTTTAATTCAAAGGCTGTTTAACCTCTGACGGGTCTGGCAAACATTAATAGAACCCTACCCTAATTCTGTTTGTAGACTGCCTCAACAAGGGGTACCTTCAAAATGTGCTTGGATGTGATATCTAAAGATATTTATCAGGGAAGGGAATGGAAGAAGCATATGTCTCAATCATTTATACATAAATAATTTAATGGTAAAATGAAGACATGCAATCAAATCTAAATGCTAAAAACCATGGACTAAAAATGGTATAAGAATATAATAACTTTCTGTGCCTTTCTTTGCCCAGTTCTTTGCATTCAGCTCAACACACCCAAGCTGGGAAATTGTTTTATCCAAAAGAAGTTTGGAAAAACCAACCGCAGGCAGTGCTAAACCTCTGGCAGGAGAGCCCAGGAGAACTGTTCTGGATCCTGGTCCTGTGCTTGGTCACTGCCCTGCTCCCTGGGTCGGCTCAGGTCCATTTTCAAGCCAGAGCTCTGCATTGCGTGGCTGTGCTCAGGCAGCTGGAGGCTTTTACCTCCTGCATTTACAGTTTTCAGGCTGCAGAGGCATGATCCTAACTTGGGCCTAATGGTATTTTAAAATTAAGCTTTATTAGTTAATTTTTAAAAATTTGTGTGTACTCAACTCCAGCTGCAGTTTTGAGGGAAGCCTTCCAAACCCTCAGATCTGTACAAAAAGAGCAGTTGTCAAAGTTTGGGTTCGTGTTTACTTCCCAGCTGGATCGGACCTAAAAATGACACTGGCTTAGGAGCGGAAGGGATTTTTTTCTACCTCTCTTTGGTCACTTGAGTTTTGTATTTCAAAGATTTCGCTAGGAAGAGCTGATCCTCTGCGGCTGCCGAAGCCTTTGTTCCGCACGTCTTATCTGTGCTGTTATCTCCTGCTGTTGATCCTATTTTTCCAACGGTAGATGGCAACAGCCATTCATTTGTAAAACACTGGAGTGGAACTCGGTGCATTACCCAGTTTAATGTGCAAAGAGGGGAATGTGAGTGAAACTATGTGCAAATAGTTGGTTGTTTTGGGGTGGGTTTTTTTTGTGTTTTCTTTTATTTCTTTTTTTTTAAAGTACAGGCAGGCAAACTGCCATTAAATGGAAACGTTTGCAATTTAAATAAATTCTTTTTATGGAATCCAATTCAAAGCAAAAATTTAAAAAATGTTATTTAAGTCTCACAGGAAGGTACTGAAATGAATTGTCACCCTATGTAAAAAGGTATTTAAAAATGCATTTTTCAATGTATATTCTAGATAAACCGAAGTGATTAAGAAATGTTGGTTAACACTAGATTTTTATTTCCTTTCAAGTTTGCTCAAAACACTACTAATTTGCAGTTTATGTTTGGTTGAGAAAATAATTAAAACATTAAAACATTCCCTGCACAAATTAAAGAATTTTATTTCCTGTCTATCCTGTTTAGGATTCACCATGGCAAATTATTTTGACAATTTGACCCCGTTGAAAGTAGTGTCAGAGGTCAGCATTTGCAGATCTTCAATTTTACTTTTGCCTCTAAAAATGCATCGTATGATGTGAAACTAGATGTGCAAACTTCAGGCTTTCCAGTACACAGTAATATGCTGTAGGATAAATTGCTTTCCATGTTTCTCATGTATTAATGTATAAATTTACTGCTTGCTTTTGTGGAATATACACTTTGTTTCCCAAAAGCGAACGTGAGAGCTGTGTGAGTGAGGAAGGTAATCATCTATAACAAAGTTATAACCAAGTCACAGGACTTTTGGGAATTTTACAGCTGCAAACCGAAGTTCTCACGCATTATCATAGCGTTCTGGTTTGCCACGATAACGAGTTTAAAGGCTGGAATTTCTCTGTTTTTATTGAAAAGATAATCAGACTTTTTGTACATTAATGATGGGATATTGGCAGCTATGATAATTTCATAGGAAACATTTTAGTGTGGCAATTAGTATTTTAATAAGGTTGTTTCTTACGACTGTATTTGGCATTATCTGAATTGTACAGTTGGGCGCTTCACTGCGCTCCGCGGGGGACAAAACAAGGCGGAAAGGATGAAAACTGACTGAAACGAAGCGGTGAGGGGGGTTTGGTCCCAGGACAGCTACCGACTCCAGATGTGCCCTTCGGAGCTGCTCGGATCCGCCGCGTGCAGCGCGCTGGGGAGGGTCCCGCTGCCCCTCGGCCGCGGTGATGGGAAGTGCTGAGCTGCGCTCTCCTGCGCTCCCCCTGCCCGGGCCAAGAGACCCATCGAGCCCTATTGCTTCCGGAGAGCCCGGGCATAAAGCTGTCCTCTAGCTCGCAAACTGCCAGCATCAGCAACATTTACCAATTCAGCGTGCTTAAACTTCTCTCCGGTTCAGCCTCTGAGCCTCCTAAAGAGCGGAATTCCACCGCTTCTTTCATCACTCTAATATTCCTTTAAACAACTGTATCATGGGATCTATTGTACTTAGCTGTAGTATGTCTACCGTACAGCCCATGTTTTTCATCACAGGAAGCAGCTTGAACTGCTTATAACACATGGAGTAGATATTTGTCTTCTTTTAGAACAGCTTTGTATCGTTCAGCTGGCTTTACAGCCTCTTCTGTGTCTAAAGATAAGTACGTTTAAGGATAATCCTGAAGTTTTTATCTTCTGCATCACCAGCTCACACTTTCGTTACCATTTCGTATTGCGCTGCTCCAGGCAGCTTTGAACAGCCTTAGCTTGACAATTAAGGGAGTGAACTGGTAAAACTGCTAATTTCTCCCCCTTTCCTTTCACTCTTATCTCGTATTCTCTAAGGTACACGTCTTTATCTACGTGTTTCCAAGAAGGTGTTCAATTAATAACTCAGACAAGTCAGAGCTGATAGGATCTTTTCATGTATTAATTTAACTCTTCCTTTCAAACGGAGTGCCAGAAAAATCACTGTTTTCATGTTTTCTCTATTTATTCTGGCTGGATTTTTTAATTGAAGTTGCATGCCGTAGTCCTTTGATTCTGCTCCCAAGAAATTATCAGGGATTACAGTAGTGGCCTTACAGGTAACGGGGGTTCTCACTGATGTCTTGAATAGCGGCTTTCTTCTCTATTAATGTTAATTTTAAATTGTTTTTATTTATAGCAAAAAGATAAACCCACGGACTTAGCCAGGCAGGATATAGAAATATTAGCTGGCTTGTCACTCAGTTTGTTGTGTAGTTTGTTGGTTGGGTTTTTTTCCTGATAATAAGGATGATGCAACTCAGCTGATGAGTAAAACAAAATTAATTTTCAGTGGACAATCACAAGACTTGTCCGAAGGGAGAGGTCTATTGGTGTGTATCTGTGAACGATTTAGCAGTTCCAGAGAATGATGTTTAAGAGCTCCCTGTTCTTTCATTAGACATGAAGGACAATATGTTTAGTTTCCACCTGTGTTGGTCTTGCAGCAGGTTTAAACTTGCAATAAGAGCTAAGTTGATATGATATTAGAAAAAAAATCCTTTTGGCTTTTATCTACAGTTTAAATTGATCTTGTCCTGAGGAAACCCTTGTCCTGTGAGATGCAGAAAAACCCCAGTCCCTCTTGGCTAGAACTGGAGATGAGGATGCCCCACTCCACAGAGCAGCAGGTTGTTCAGTGAATATGAAATGAATGAATTTCCCTGAGAAAACCGGTAACCAACTCACTAAAACATGACATTCTATACTGAAAAAATTCTTTAAAGCCCATCTCAGGGAGCCTTTTTTTGCTTTGTTTTATTGGAAGTGAAGATAATGATTCTTTATTGGTGTTTTTAATACCAAAATATTACTGATAAAGTATTTTACAGCTTTCTATTCCTATGGCTTATGAGTCCATATTCTAATTGCCTTCAGAGAGAGCAGCCGCCGTGAATTTGAAATTAAACAGATGGCAAATTCTGAAAAATGACAGTAGACCCTTTCTCCTGATTTTCCTTGTGAAAGCACAGGAACCTTTATGTGAGCAATTGCCCAGATATAAATGTTTAGAATCTATAGGTAGTGTTAGCCAGTACAAAAATTGTTATGCAGTACAGAAAAAAGAATTACCCATTAATAACTTTTTGATATAATCCATTTTTCTGCCAAGTTGATTTTTCGTTCTCCAATCACGAGGACTTTCCGTAAGGATTTTTTTCCTCAGAAATGCCATTTTTAATGTAGCAAACTTATATCACCAGACAAAAAGTTGGTTTACGTCCAGTAAGGATCATAAACACAAATTGCTTATTCTGTGATGAATACATTGCTTTAGTTGTCAATCTCTTTCATGGAAATCTTGTGAGTAGAAAGTTCAAGCTTAAAAAGCTCAGGGATACAGCAGTTCTGGAGTCTCTCCAGCATTTTACTTCTATTTCCAGGTTTTTCTTGGTAGTACCACCAAAGCAGGTGACACATGAAGCCACAGGTGACTCGCTGGCTTGGCAATGTTACACTTTAAAATTCAGCTTAGTCTTATAATAAAGCCTATTCACATCATGTTTTAAGTGTTTTTCTCAACTGCAAGTTCTGGCCAACTGTTTCAGATAGTTCAGGATTTTTCAGCTTAAAGAAAAAATATGGAAGAAGGAACAATATTTTAAAAGGTGGAAATCTACTTTCTCTAAGACAGATCCTGCAACACTTTGTTTCCCTTTTTTTTTTTAAAGTATAGTGAGGGCTTCAAGTGTTTTCCATCTTAATGTTTGTGCAAGGTAAATATTGCATTTTAAACGAGCCCTTTCTAATAATTAAGAGGTATGTACATCTTTGGTTGAAGGTTTGGGAACCAAATGTGAAAGCCAAAGGAGATGTTATTGAGTACTCACTGGTATAAAGGCAGATCTTGGGCTGTCCCCAGGCTCCTGCTTGACAAGGAGGAATATATTCTGACAGTGTTCCTTAAAGGAATGCCTCAAGGACAAAACGAAAACGTTTCCATGGGGTGCAGCCATCAATCAGCAGAGGGATGTTCTCGTACACCAAGTACAACCCAGCAGAGCTTTCCAGTGACCTTAACGCACCGGCCAGCATAGGAGCTGCTCCAGTAATTACAGATTACATTAAGGAGCCAGTAAAAGCCACCAGCCAACTACCAGGCAAACCTTTTATACTTTATTAAAATCATATCCTTCCCAGAAGATCCAAGCTAATAAAATTGAGCTCGATAATGCAATCAGTAAAAAGCAGGTTTAAAAAAAAAAATATTCTCTTTTGTTGATAATGTCCCAAGAAATCCTATGTTTTATATAGCGCCTAATATACGTAAGTGTGGAAATAATCCCTCAGGTATATTAACAGTTTCAGTTGCACATTCCCTGAGACTGCCTTGAATTTTTTATAATTACATTTTATTAAGAAATAATTGTTATATATCAAGTGTGGCTTGCACTTAGATTAAAGATTAAAGGCTGCGGTTACCTAATATTTCAGCAATTAAAATACAGAAAAATTTAAAAAGTATGAAATTGGAAGGATTTTTCTCATGTATCGAGAAGCTTGTTTGCTTTCCTGAGTGACTGCCTGGGACAGTTTGTTATAGGCCCTGAAAAACTAGAAATATTAGAGGTTTGACATCAGAAAAGGAAGAGGGAAGAAACACTTTGTATGTAAGGAGACCAATATTTCCTGCTAACATTTTTAATAAATCACTTATGAGTGGATATATTCTATGGACTCCTTAAAGGAGTCCAGGTGTGCCTGACTCTCAGACCAAAAGTTTCTGAAAACCTGGCATTTTGAGCGATTGACTGAATGAGAAATTTTCTTCTTGTTGGCCAAGACATTATATTTTATTATACAGTAGAACCAGGGTCACCTGTGTTCGAGAATTGACACTACACAGCAGCTGCTTTTGTGAGGTTATTGGTCAGTCTTTGATTTCATATGACTCTTAAAATGTTGAAACAAGGTATATTCCCATATATCTTATACAAAGTTTAGGAAAGAAGTTAATATTGAAGAGTATTCTACAACTGGATTAATTTTCTGTTTCTTTAAGCCTAAAGGGTCTAAAACCCTGCTGTAGAGCTGTCAGCAAATGAGTTGAGTGTGCACTGAATATCTCGAACACGGCTCAAAGCAGAATGCGGGCAGATTCTCTGAGTAGGTGGTAAAATGATTAAAAATAAATATGGCCAGGATAAATAAGTTTCATGATATATTTTACACACAGAACACTGCAGCTGCAAAAATCTCTCTCTTCAGTCATTAGCTGGCATGGTAGAACAAGATCCAGCCATGCCAAGTGAGGACCTCCTTGTTTACTGCTTCTTCAGTTATCCCAAAATGATCAGAAAAGTTTCCATTTTGTGCATTAGACCACAGCTATCACCTAAGGCAAGAAGTACTGCCTGGTCTGTTCCTGGGGAAGGAAATACTGCTTCCAGCAGGAGTTAACTGTGAGTTTGTCATTCTTAATTTAGGCAGTTAGTTACTCCAGGTCTGGATATAGTCTTAGCTATGGCTTTTGAACAAAAATTGCTCCAATAAAGTCTATTTTTACTTTTTGAAAATTAAATTGCTTATTTCAAAACCAAAGTGCAGGTTCCTATTTTTGTATAAAAAACCCCAAAGCAAACCCTCTCCCCCCTGGCCTGGTTCTTTGTTGTTCACTGTCTCAGAAAACTTGTCTGAAGCAGCAAATAGATGAAGGAGAAGCAGCACAGCAGAGCAAAGTCAGCCCACATGCAGGTCCAGCGTGGTCCTTGGAGCAGTGCCTGCTGAACCTGGGGCTGAATTTCTTCTCTATCTTCACTGTGTGAGTAGAGATTCTGTTTCAGTTCTTCAGAGGCGCCCAAGAAAACTTTGTAATTGATGTTTTCCACTCATTTTCTTTCTCTGCTGGTTCTGTATTTTGGTAGAATCGTGTTTCCCCAGCTTTCAGATGTACGCTTGAGCGCTGGAAAAACTCACTCTCATGCATAATGAAAGAGGAAAAGTTACAGAGGAGAAATTTCTTGGCTGGAGTCTCCATTCCTGCTCTGTATCTTGCTCTACAAGCTCCCACAGCAAGTGAGTGGTAGAGCCAAGAATAGAACACCACTTCTCTGACACCCAGTCCAGTGCCTTAACCCCTGTCTCCCGTGAGAAATTTTGTTTCGCTTTTCTGTGCAGTGCAAAGATAAGATCATATTTTATTTTGGTGCCTAAATTGATCTCTAGGGTGAGTGAATAAAGTTGGGAAGTAGCCAGAGAATAACACAATGTAAATAGTGAAACGTAAGGAGGTTATATATATATATAACACTGCAGCTTCTCAGACTGCTGTGTGTCTAGATAGAATTAATTAAAAATTGTAAGAAGCATTTGAGTTCTTTCAGGGCTGTTTTGAGCACAGGAGGACTTCTTCAGTGAGAAAGCAGGATTTATTTTGCTCAGCTGGATTTTGTTTGAGAGCAGCCAGCGGAGGAGTTCTTTGCTCTGTAACATAAAGTGCTTTTCCTCTCTGGTAGCACTTGCATTGTTGGGATAACAGCAGGTGTTGTGTTGCCTGCTTGGGAATAGCAAAGGAAATTTGGGGAAAAGGTGGAGTTAGAGTAGGTTGATTAATTTGTCCTCCAGAAAGAGTTTGAGTTCTGACAAATCAGGGAGGTGTCACCTTGCACTCGATTTCAGGCAACGTAAGAGCTTCTCTTTCCCAGCCCCTCCAACGTGTGAGCAAGAGGCAAGTGCTAAGTGCCAGAGGTGAAACCTGGATCCCACCCCCCTTTTTAAGCATATAGGTTTGAAGAGCAAATATTTTGGAAAGATTTATTTCCAAGTATCTTCGTACATCATGGAAGGGTGTGTATGTGTATATGCATATACAAGAAGAAGAAGATTGCTGTAAAAGGATAGAAAAGAGGTCACTGTAGCTTTCTGCATGTGTTCTGTAGCCATGTTTATTGTTTTTATACAGGAATTTGCAGTGCAAACTGCTGAAATGCGTTAGAAGATGGCCCTACATTATTCCAGGTACCTGGAATTGTGGGTGCACACACAAATTGCTGGGGACAAGATGAAGCGTGACCTTACAGCACCACTGGGACAGGGGCTTCCTTCTCCACTGATGGCAAAATAACACGTTTCCTTGCTCACTGGCTAGAAATGATAGGGAATTTTTTGGCAGTGCTTTACGCTTGGGAACTCTTATTTCTCACCACTGAAACATTTTGTGGGAACACGCCAGTTTCAGTGAAACTTCTGTAATAAAAAGTTTCTTTTCAGGCTAGGATTTAGAGCGGGGTGTGCTGTAACCCTGATCTGCCTCTCTGAGAAGAAGGATTTAACCCCCAAAGTCTTCACATTCCAACAGAGTCCTAATTCTCAGTTATGATGACGTTAGAGTGCTTTTTTTCCCTGAGCTTCTGTAAAAACAAACAAAACCCCCAAACAACAAGCAAATCCCACTTCTAAGGTCATCTTGTTGTGATTGAGAGTGCTTCTGAAATTCTGAAAGGATTTCTGGGATGGGAAAAATTATTTTCCTTCTCTTTCAACTTTGCACCTCACCACTCTGTCATGAACTTTGCATCTGAGATTTTGCTCTTGATGAATGAGCTCTCAGCCATAAAGACTGCTGTGAACTAGGCTTAAGGACTTCCCTGAAAAATGAAAACCAAAAGGCCAAACCACAGTTACCTTAGGAAATGTGAAGAAGGAGAAAAATGAAATCTTTGCTCTCCTGCCTCTTCTGTAGGGTTTTGTCACTCGTTCCTCAGGCAGATTCTCCTGTGCGGAACTGGCTGCTCCTGCTCAAACGTGAGACATGGATAGAACATTGCTGTGATCAGGGAGGGTCTGCTGGGATCTCGGGGGATGGCAGGCAGTGGGATGGCTCTGCTGGAGCTGATCCCCTCCTGAACACCAGCCCTGATGCTTCATCTGAAGGAAATCGCAAACTGGCTCTTCACCTTCATGGGCTTTTTTGGTTCCTGCAGTTAGAAACGCCAGCTGCATTGTGGAATAAATGTAAATTCCATCATTGTTCTTTCTGGAATCTGATACCTATTGTTATTTACTGCTTGCTGTGGTTGCGGCTGTAATTACTTTTTTTTTTTGGTCATTATCTGTGTGACAATTGAAAGAAAAGAGCTGAATTTTGACCTCAGATAAATGTGGATGACCAGTGCTTATACTCTGCCTTCTTCCAGGCAGCAGATACCAAGAGGCTGCTCCTCCTCCAGGCTCCAGAGGTGTCAGAGTGCTCATATCTTTACACGGAGCTGTATCAAAGTGAAAAGTTTAAATCTTACAAATCACTTCACATATGCTCATCCTCCTCTGGGGAAAAAAAAGGTCTAAGAGCTGTTTAGGGTACTCTTACTATGGTGATGAGTGCAGAATGAAAGAAACAAGTGGGAATATTGTAGAAAAACTTACAAAGACATTTTTAAAAAGAATTACTCTGCAGTCGAAGTATCTTGACACTGCACTTGATGGGTTTTTAATATACATTGGGTTTAAGTGCCGTGGATTTCCATGGGGATTCCACGTCTAGCAGAAAGTTCTGAGCCCTGCTATCTGTGCTCATGTCCTGAGCAGAAGCAGCAGCACGTAGCACACAAGCGAGTAATTCCTGTCTGGTGTGGCAGGAGCAGAGCAGCCCGGGCTGCTGCCAGCTGCAGGCGCTGCCTGTGTGTGCCCCGTGTTGATGGAAGGTGTGGGTCGATGTGTGCTCTCACAGAGCCTCCACGAACTGAAACAGCAGTGCTCTGAGGATGCCTTCCTTCTTCATGCCTCTTAGAAATCGCTTCCAAATCAGCTCTGAATGCAGTCGAATAAAGTCTGGTGGTGAATTCGTGCTTTAATACCAATGATTCCTATGCACAAAGTGATTTGGAAACACCTTTCAAAGAGGACAAACATGGTTTGTCTCAGCTAGTGTGGAAGTCCTACAAAATTCCTAGTGAAGGATTGCAACAGATTGGAATATTTGCGGGGTGCTGGAGGGCAAGGGAAGCAAAAAAATTTTACAGTTTTTCTAAATGATTCTTGTGAGTATCTCAAATCTGCTTCTGACAAACTGTTTTATTTACTCTTAATTTAAATAAATTGAAAGCATTTTTCATCCCTACGTAGTTTCTACTCAGTCTTTGAACCTTGAGGCTGATTGTTTTAATTCCACAGGGTCTGGAGGATGGGAGTCTTTGTTTTGGTACAATAACCACACTATAACCAGCCATCGTTTTCTGTTCCTTGCTCTCTTAACTTTCGTTCTTTATGCGACACTATTTGCATTTTAGCTCCAGCAGGCATCAAATAAGAAGTTTAATTAAAAATATTATTGGAGGTCCAATTTAAGATCAAAGATCACATGCTATCAGAGATCCAGCACTTTGATACCACAATAATAGGTACCTTAGAAGTAGTCAGATGGGTTAGATTAGATAGTAATTTATTTTAGCTTGTTTCCTTTTCCTTAGTACTCATTCCAGATACCATAACCTGCTAGAAGTTTTAAGAAGAAGCAGTAATTTTTAAAGTGAAAAGTAAAAGGCTCTCAGTTTAAACAAAACTGATCAAAAAATTATGGAAGTAGGAAATTGAGACCTTTAGAATATATGGGACCAAAAGCATAATAAACATTGACTAGAAGCATAATCCTGAATGCTAACAGAAGTCCGTTGGTTGTACCAAACATTTTGTCTAATTTAATCTTCAAATTTATTACTAACAGGAAGAACAGAAATTTCAGGCTTTAATGTGTTGGTTACTCTTGAACTTCAGCTTCAACTGCTGGTTCTGGTAGTGTCTCCCACTGAAAAGACCATTTTAATTACCCCTGTCATCCATCTCCGTGAAGTCCGTGCACGTGTGTTATTTACAGATCATTCTTTAAACTACTAAATAAGTCGTGTATCCAGAGAGGAACAAGAGATAAAATAAGGCTCTGTTGCCATCAGAGCACAACAACAGTGTGTGAATTTGAGCTCTTGTGGGTGCAGAGCTCCTGACACCAAGCTCAAAGCAGAGGCCGGGTTTGTTCGTTCCTTGGCTGTGCATCTGCACGGTGAGCGCTCGGGTCTGGCAGGACATTAATCACCTCTGCAGAGGTGCAGGAGCCCTCCACTCCTAACACAGCCCACGGCAGTTAATGGAGCCGGGCCATGTGCCTTCACCTTTTGTTCTACTTCTGCATTACTTTGATTTTAGATTAAGTAATCTAAATGTCTGTTTAGTGGAGTACACCACTTTCTTTCTTTCTTTTTTCTTCCTTTTTTTTTTTTTTTTTTTTTTTTTTTTTTTTTTTTTTTTTTTTTTTTTTNCCTTTTTTTTTTTTTTTTTTTTTTTTTTTTTTTTTTTTTTTGTATTCTTTCACGTTTATAAATTATTCTAACAGCTCTTCCGGCTAATAAATCATAACTCGGTTGGTTCTAATGCATTTGAACTATCAGCCAGTATGTGCAGAATGTTATCAGTTTTCATGTGTTACAGATAGCGGAGGTGGAAAAGTGGTTTTCAAATGGTGTCGAGCTACTGCAAAGATTTTCCATTTGCTTTGAGCCATTGCCTTTGTGCCGTCTCAGGGCGATTGGGTTGAAAGGGAGGGGCTACGATCTGCCAGGAGGGACTCTCCACAAAGCTTCCAGTGGAATCCAAAAATCCCTTAACTGGGCTAAGGGCTGTGATTCCCCCAGACAGACAACGGAGCAGAGCTCCGGCTCCTGCTTCCCAACCCCCAAAAGACTTTAAATTACTTTCCACTTTTTTTTTTCCTTACCCCGAAGTGGCTTTGGAAACACGGCAGGAATGCAAATAAACGTGTAAAAGAGTCAGTCTAATCGGGCATACAGTTCTCAGAACTTCATTACTCTTCGTTATCTGAAAAACTGCAAATAAGAAGGGAAACGCCAGCAGGGCAGAGATGTATTGTCACATTGCAGACTTCGTGTTAGGAGGGATACTTGTGAATGCTGACAGAAAGCCTAACAGCCAGAATTCGGCACTTGGGTTCAGCCTTGTGAATGGACGCTATTTTTAGAAATGAATTCAATTGAAAAATCCTTATTTTCCATGTAAATGGACAACTTGTTTAAATTCAGAGGCAAAAAAACCTGGGGTTAAGTGTAAGACCCACAATTCGATTTGCATGTTGAGTAATTCAGACTGTAATGGAAGCTTTGTCATGTTAAGGTTAGGTCTTTCCTGTGGCTGTTCAAGTGGGCTCTAAAGACTTTTTAACGTGTTGCAGGATATTAAGGGGGGAAGGTTTGACCTACATCCATTTTTTTCAGACCCACTTCTGCAGGTTTCATCACACTCCCCGTGTCTCGCACGTGGGACATTGCTGAGGGCAGGATAGGTGCCCAATTGCCTACATACAATTTCATCAGCAAAGGTATATGATTTATTGCCCTGTAAAGGGTTTTGACATGAAGCCTGTGAAAAGCACTATATAAATGCCAATACAATATAAAACGTCACACAAATACTTTGCTCATTAATTCCGACCCTGTGCTTTTGTACTGGAGAGAAATGAGAGTGAAATATGAATGTGTTCCTTATGCTTTAAGGGGAAAAATGGGGTTGTGGATTTTATAAAGGCCGATGTGTTAACCTGCCTTTGTGGTTCCTTTAAAGACAAGCAGCAAGAAGCCCACTCTTGCCTGGGAGTTACACCGTGAGTGAAAGCAGATAAAGTCCTGACAAAGGGGTGCCCCACATTTGTGATGACAGTCCTCGGTCGTGACACGGCTTTCACCGCACAAAGAGAGGATTTCATTTGTCATTCTTTTAATTTCAAAATTCCATTTATTTCAGCACTACCAGCTCTGGAAACCTGTCTGCCATCACCCCATTACAATTTTACTCCTTGCATTTTGTCGTATTATCTTTAAACAGCTTAATACCCAAATCTTCCCAAGCCTTCATGGCCCGTTTCAGAACGTGGCTTCAGCCAAAGAAAATGTGCTTCACCGGAG
Organism: Callaeas wilsoni; assembly: GCA_013398955.1. NCBI lineage: Eukaryota > Metazoa > Chordata > Aves > Passeriformes > Callaeidae > Callaeas > Callaeas wilsoni. The sequence continues at coordinate 16,888 of VWPU01003720.1, forward strand.
TGTTTTACTGATCTGCTAGGGCTGAGCAGCCCCTGTTGCTCACCTTTGCTTTGGCCAAAGGTGACAACAGCTCCTCAAAGCCCAGACCTCAACAGTCCCCAGCTCCTTCCTTCTGGAAAGTCACCGAGGAGGCCAAGGAGGAAGGGGAAGGTTATGGGACATTCTGGAAAATCCCCTTTCATCCTCTGCAGGGATTTTCCAGCCTTGCCCAGTTCACTTTGCAGAATGGGAGCCAGCCTGGCCCAGTGGGTATAAATCACAAAACTCTAGTGTCTGATCAGCTGATGTTTTCTCTCACCTGCTGACCTTCATGGTGGGACTCCAGTGTTTTTAAACATTCATGCATCAGCTTTAACTATCACTGTGTACTGAGTAAAATTTGTTCCGTTCCTTTATTTTGATTTTAGGTTGCTTTTCAAATTCCTTTCCCCTTCTGTGTTTCTCTGTGATTTTGATTGCTTCTATTTTCGCTTTAAATAGGATGTTCACTTTCTGCTGATCTTTGCTGACATTTTTCCCTTTTGATTTGTAGTACTATTAATTCCCCTCTGTTCAATGTTTTGTCTACATTCAGAACATGTTTGTTTTTCTCTAGTGGCCAGTAATTACTTTCCCCCTCCTACTCTTTAATTTTTCCAATTACATTCTCCACTGATGCTTCTATAAGAGCAAGACATACTGGGGGTAACCTCTTGAGGATACGTTTTTGGCCAGAAAGTGCTTTTACCCTTGGAAAAGAGCTTGAGTTGAGGATATTGATTGCACCTCTCTTTGCTACAGGGGTAAATGACTTTTTTGGTTGCAGTTAGATGATACGTGAGTCCTGTTTCATGTTTGGGGATGGTCCTGCATCGCCACCATGGTCCTGCATCGCCACCATCCTCTAGGGACTGAGGCCAGAGGCAAACAACCCCACTGTGCACCTTAAACCAGAGACCTCCAGCTTCTGGGTTTGGGAAATCCTCAGTCCATTTCAGGTGAGGGGTGGGGGAATGCAACCAAATACCAAAGCAACACAGGAAATCTGCCAGGAAGCAGAAAATCAGGTTCAGTTCTCCAAGTGTCCCCATTTACCACAGTGGCCTCCACGCCGGTCTTTCAGTCTTGCCTCTGGCCTGTTCATTTTCCTCTGTTTTTCTTTCAGTCTCAATGTTGTGGAAATCCAGATCCTTCCTACCGGCAGAAACAAGATCTGCCTCATAGTTGGCACCCTGCACCATTTTCACAGGGAAACGTTTCTCGGGGAGCGCTGTGCAGGGCTCACGGCCGCGCCGTGTGCGTCTCCCCCCCGTGAATGCACTCCATTCTTCGCGGCCGCGTGTTTTCAGCGGCACTTTCTGCGGGGGCAGCCCCGTTCCAGGCCCGCCGCAAACCCCCAGCCAGCTCCGCTCCCCGGTGCCGGGCCCTAAACCCGCGTCCCATCCAAACCCGTTTTTTCGGGAGGGTTTTCTCCGCTCTCTGCAGCGCGGGGTGCGCGCCCTGCAGTGCGGCGCCGCGGCCGCGAGGGGGCGCCG
>VWPU01003722.1:0-91450 GCA_013398955.1 Callaeas wilsoni
AACAGCTTTTTAGCAGTGACAGGGGGGTGCTCCCTGCAGCATTTCAGTCTCTCTAATACCTCATTTACTAATGAGGGTGCAGACGGAGCTGCCGGCATGGGCTCGTCATCTCTCCATCCATCGAATGGCAGGGGAGGATAAAAGAGACTCCTCGAGGCACCTGCTAAGACAGATGGATTCACTGGACCCAGTGGATCTGGGGGCAGCGCACAGGGTGGAGGTCCTGGAGGCACAGGACAAGGGCTAACAGTTTTCTCCTTTCTCATCGGACACCCGCCCACCTCTTTCTCTTTAGCTGAATTGACCACCGTAGTTTTTTCTAAGCTGGGCACCTCAGTGGTGTCAGCTAGCTTCAAACTCCTCTCTGCCTTCAAGATTTTTAGCGTATCCAGCATTATCTGCCACGTAGTCATGAAACTCGTCGCTGTACTGTCCCCTCTGGATGTGGTGTCAAGCAGCATATCCAGCAACCCATTCCCAGACTTCATACTAAATGCGTTTTCCGTTGTAGCCTCTGTACACTGGCTCCTACACCAGAGTAGCAGGGTTCTTAAAGTCTGTTTGTCATGTTCAATTCTTTGTCTCGATAGCATCGGTGTCCACATATTAAGGATAGATTTATCCTCTGAGGACGCCTGTGCCCCCACTGTTCCCCAGGGTTCACCTTGTATACATTTGGTCTGGACCAAGACAGCTCTACCCGCTGTCAATGCTCAACGGGGCTCCGTCGCCACCGCTCTCCTCACAGCCAAACAATCTGCGCTGCTCTTCTTGCAGCCCACCACAGTTGCCGCTCTCCTCACAGCTAACTATTCTCCCGATCACATCGGGGTCACCAGATGTGGCGGTTCTGAGGTGTGGAGATGGACTGTTCGCTGAAGAAGAGGGTTCAAACTTTGTCCTTTCTCTATTCCCAGCACCAGCATATATATACATGTCTCCTGTTTACATACTATCGTGTCTTACAAACACTTGTCATAACATCAACTACCACAGTTCCCATTAGCTATCTACCCCCTGCACACATTATTGCTACACAGTTCGCCAGCTCTCTCCTCTGCGGTTCTCACGCCCTCCTTTCCCATGGATCTGGTCTCACGGGATGTTTGCGTGATTCTTTCAAGGGTACAGTGTGATCTGGTCAAGGTCAAAGCTACTTTCCTGTGTGAGGCTGTCACAGTAGAGATTGAAGACCAAGTAAGAAAGCTGCAGTGACAGTGGATATGGGTCTTAAATAATGTCAAATTTAAACTGACCACTTTAAGCCTTGACAGAAGAATTAAATTTTATCAAAGTATTTTCTGACTTCAAAAGATCCATTACAGTTTAGTTGACATTATCTTGCTAGGAACCTGTGAGTTTCAGTTCTGATCTTTTGCATCCTTTTATGGATATTCTTATCTTGGTTGGTCTAGAAAACAGCATTTTTAAAGAAAGCAAAGAATTTGCAAGGTTTCTGTGCACACTTATGCTCTCTTCTCTATGTGCCTATCAATGTGGTTCCTTATGATTATTTTAGCTACAAAAAAAGGTCATGGATTGTAACTACTCCCCTTGAAAACTCCTCTCTTTTTCAGCTGTAGTTTAATGTTGGGAGAATTCCACAGAGTTGTTTATGCTCTTGACTAACTGCATACCAGCAGGGTCCCAGCAATGTTGAGCTATGCCAATATGAATCTGATGCAGACAAAAGAGCAGGATTTGTACAGAATTGTTTTTATCCTAGGTGATATCTATATGCAGTTCCAAAGGTCAGAGGATTCCTTTGCACAGGACTTTCATTCAATTTGCTATTAAATCAACCTGAGAGATCCCAAAATTACTGGAACATTTAATTTATATAGGTGCAATAACATTACTTTTTTCTTACCGTAGTCATTAATACAACTGGTGTTACTGTGAACAGTCTTTTCTCCTATTCTTGTGGGTAACCCAAAATGTTACTGTTTTCCATATTTGAGCCTAAAAATTGTTACAGTGGCTTTAAGAGTCTACAGCAAGAAAATGGAACTAGGATGGGGATGGGGGTGTTGCCACGGTCCCTTTTCAAGTCTGAGGCTGGAAGCAGAGAGCCATCTCTGTCTTCTGGCAGTGTTTGCTGAAGGCAGAGGCTCTGCTTTGGAGCTGGTTGCTTTGGGCTGGCAACAGTAGCCACCCAGGAAAACTGCATTTCACAACCAAAAACTGTTTCCGAGTGAACTTCGCAAAATGTATGAGCAGCCTGAAGCTTGAGCTGGTCCCTGGGGCTGGGCCTACCTACATTGGTGCCTGGAGACCGGATTTTCCCCCTGACACACCCACAGCATGGAGAACAGCAGCACCAACACTGGTAGAGTCCAGTGGGTGGCAGCAGGAAGCGGTGGGCAGCACAGCTGACCACTTACACATTGGCAGTTCCCATATGCCACTAGAACTGCTTTGTAAACTCCACCTTCATGGGATGGTTCTTTTTGTCCATCATCTTTTTTCCGCTTTGTCTGCACAGTCGATTTGGGTGCCATTTCCCCTTTGTCTTTCAAGCCACACAGGAGTCTGTGGGGGCCATCATCTTGGAAGGAAGGGTTACCTCACCATTCATTTCTGTGGGTTTGCGAAATTTAATGATTTTGTATCTAGTGATTATTTACCATTATTTTTTGCCTGTTGCTGTTTTGTTTGTTATTAAACTTATTTTTTTCACTTATATCTACTCATATTATTAGCTTAATGGTGGAAACAGATTGGTTGAAACTAAAGGGAGTAATATTAGAGTGTTCACCTCTTTAAATTGTCTTAAATCAAGACACCTATATGTGCATAAAAATTCATATTATCATTAACCTTAATGTAACATTAAAATATAATGCTTTTTTTTTCTCTGTATTTTCTTCTTTCAGTTGCAAATGAGACAGGTGACAAACATTCACGACCACCTTTACAATTTGCCCGTAAGTAGCCTTTTTCATTTTAACTGGTCTATTTCTATACCTACTATAAAAATATAAACATTTAATAATGCTTTTAACCTCATATTTTGTCTGCCCTATATTATGTGTCATTTGTACAGAGGAATCATAATATTTGATTGGAAAAATCACTTACAGAAATTCAGTCTTACTGAACAGAGTTGATGCCAGTTTAAAAGAATGGAAGGCTTTGTGGCATTACCATTATTTCAAGCATAAAAACTTATAAATGCCTCAAAGCTGCTGAAGTTCACTACAGTGCTTACAAAGAGCTTTGTGCCAAATCTTAGAAATAACATATGAAAATGTTATTAAACCTTACTGGTGTCTCCTTTATCACTTTGCTTCATACGAAAAGATTAAAAACTAAAGCAATGGCTTGGGATTTGGAATAACTGACCCAAATTTGAATAAAAAGGAGGGATGTATTTGGTAATGTAATACCAACTGACCAAGACTGTGACCCTATGAATTACTAGAAAGATAGGATAGAATACGTAGAAATGAAGATAAAGATAGGACATCCCAATTATATATGCAGTTTCATGGTGATTTGTGATCACTTAGCAGGGGAAAACCGTCTCTTCATTATTAAAAGGAGGGGAGTATTTGTCATCATCATGGCCAGTGCAGCTCAAAACATTAAAATAATTTACATCTATGGTGCAGTATTTCACACAGTCACAGGATGGCATTCTGAGCCTCCAACTCAGCAATAATCATCTTTCACAGGGTACAATAAAATGAGGGGAAAGCATTTTTGCAAATGTTTAAAGTTACTCACAGGGATTTGAAATTAAAGTTGTTGAGGACTACACCTAGTGCAGGTAGCTTGGTGGGCATCTGTAGAGCAAGCTACAGGCTGTGCTGTGGATGGCGGGAAATAGCAGGAGCCCCATGCAAGAAGTCATCACCTGGCACAGAACACTTGCACAACAAAGGGCATGGGGACTTGGCACTAGCCAGGTGACTGGCCACAAGGAGACATGTGGGAGCCTATGGCTCAGCAGAAAAACCCCAGAAAACTGAGCACATAGACTGTAAAGGTATAAAACCCTAGGGATTGCTTGGTTCAGGATCCCTCCTCCTCAGCATCCAGCTCAAGCTGGCTTTGTGTGTCTTCACTAGATCAAATTATTTTAAGGATCCTGATGTCTGACACTGCTATGGGAAACCTGTGTCCAAGCAGGTAAGGAGATCTCGTCTGGCTGTAGGATAGTGGTGTGTGTAGAGAGTCAAGCAGGGCAGCTGTCAGCTTTTCGGAGCCAGCTGCTGTGCATGGGCTTCGGTCCCAACAGTGAAAGTCTCAGGTGGTAGGAGTGTGACTGCCAGAGTGAATCCTGGATGGTCAGACAGGAAAGTTTCCTTGCAAACACTGTGAGATGTTTTGTGGGTTTGGCTGAACTTGGTTCAAGAGAAAAGACTGAGTTGTTTATGCTTAAGAAAAAATGTCAAGACCAAACACCATCAACAAAACAACCCAACCTCTTTTAAGAATGATTTGTGCCAGTAAAAACTCATAAGCATTTTACAAGATTATGTGCAAAACTTCAAAATAGTGAGCTGTAGACAGTGTTTTAATATACAGTGATTCCTTCAAGAGTATAGCCTAAGAGTTTATTTGACATTTTTGTGGGCTTCTTAAAAGATTTTCTTCTTTCGCAACTAACAAATAAGCAACTGGTATGCAGATGAAACATTTCTGAAGAGCCCACAAAACACTAGCTTTAGTGGTTGTGCACTTTGAGCTGTTGCTACTCTGTGCACATAGAGCCTCTTCAAAAAGGGAGATTCAGGGAGACCTGCTTGTAGGGGCACACTCATCTTCAAAATGTGTGGTATTTGTGTCTTAACTTTTTATGTGAATTCAGATTTAGATATAATTATCTGTGAATTTACTACTGGGATGTAAACTTAAAACACCATGCCAAGACCATGTTTTTCAGAAGGTGCACATCAGCTGAAACAACATATTTTTTATATGAGATTTTCTGTGAACTAGTACTTTTTAATAATAATATCTTATGTATACTTTTAGAAAATATTTATAAAACTCCATTTTTCATGTGCTTTGTACAATTTGTACAATTTATATTAGGTAAGAGAATAATAAACATGCAAATAGTATTTAAAAACTTCCTCCAGAAAAAGGAGGATTGGTGTAGTTGCTCTCAAGGAGATTTGATTAGCCGTATTCCTAAATGGAGAGCATCATGTGACCCAGTTTAGTAGCATGGTCACAGCAGCAGGAAACATTTTCACTTTTCAAAACAGTGTTATTGATATTAACTTGGGAGACACTGTTTTATTTTCTTCTAGGGAAAGGAGGATAATATGCAAAGAGTACTGCCAGGAAACTGTGGTTCTATTGCCTAATACTTTGTATTGCTCCTTCAGTGAAAATGAAAGGAAAATACTCTTGCTATTGTAAGAATTTAGAAAAAGGAAAAAAATTAGGTAAGAAAATGCTTTAAATTTCTGTCGTGGTTTTCAAAAGGTAAAGCTAGTGAATCTGCAGAGAATTTTGGCACTTACTGCACTGCAGTTAAGGTATAACATTATTGGTTGTTGGACAATATGCAGATAACTTCTTATTAGCAAATAGGGGTGAGAATGGTCGTATACTAGATGCTATACCTTTATATACTGCCCTAGCAAAGAAGGGACAGCCTGCATCTGTATCTAAACTTCAGCTTTCTCAAAACAAAGTTACAATATTTTGTCTTTATTATGTAAAGGGACAATGAATGACAGACTGTCGCATTCCACTGTGGGGAACTGTGAGGAGTTCTTTTAAAAATAGTTGGTCAGGAACGAAATTAAGTCAAACGAGACAAACATTGTATCTGAGAACCGTTTATTGGTAATGAAAAGCAAAAGGAAAAAGGAGTTAACAAAATGAAAGAGAGCTGGAAAAGACAGAAAAGAAGGAAGGAAAGTGGAAAAGGAGTGGGGGACGGGGTGGGGGGAGAGAGGGAGAGGAGCCAGAGAGGAAAAGAGAGCGTTAGCACCAGCGGATCACGGAAATGCCGTCCGTGTCCAGGCGATGACAGGCTGCGTATACGCTGCCAGCCTGTGGACGGGCTGGCTCTTTATGAGCCTGCGCGGCTCTCAGAGAGGCGAGGCTTCACAGGCGCGACTCCCGCGGCAACGGCAGCGGACATGCGGTGAGTAGGCACTCCGACCGGAGGTCCGGGACCCTGGGCAGGATCGCGGCGAGGATCGTGGAGACCAGCTGGATCCGGGAGGCAGGGCGGGCTGGATCGGCGCGGCAGGGTTCAATGCAGGCAGCCCGGGCAAGGATGCGGGGGCGAAGCAGCAGGGCGGCGGTCAGGGACACAGGGAGACAGGACAGGTGCGAGGGTGAGCAAGAGCCAGCGAGAGCAGGAGAGCCAAAAGGCAGGCTGGGGCCAGGGCAAAGGAGGGAGCAAGCAAACCAATAAACAGAAGTGAACAGCAGCGAACCCCAGCGAGCCCATGATTCAGTTAGTTTTTATATCCCCCAGCCCCTCTCAAAGTCTGCCCACTGACAGGAGACTATTGGCCCGGTCCAACCTTTCTTTGCCGTCCACTGGTGGAGACCTTTCACAACCTGATTGGAGAAGTCTCTCGACAGTGTCTCCTACTGACTGCTTCATGTGAGGTCTTGCCAGGTGAAGTGTCCCCAGAGACGAAGCTTCCCCCGCTCCTGGCTGCCTTCTGCAAGCTGCATGTGTATGCTCCCTTCCTCCACATGCCTCTGACAACCATGACAACCAGGGCTGAGACAAACTAATTTGACTAAATCAAAACTAAATTGGTTCGTCACACAGACCCAGAATGAATAGAGTCCATAATTAAACTCCTGTGTCTGGTCGTGAAAAAGCATGCATGAGAATTTCTTGGAGTGATGGGATTTTGTTGGCTGTGAATTCCTGCATTAGGAGAATTGATTAAGTCTCTGAGACAATCAACAATGAAGAGTTAGAGCCTATTGCATGGGACCCCAGTGAGAGCTTTTAAAGCACTGAAAGGAGCTTTGGAGCTTTGACATCTGCTTCAGCTCTTGGGCTTCCAGATTATGTCAAGCCCCCTTTTTAATCTGTAAGTACATGAACATGAGATATAGCCAGTGGACCTCACCATAAACCAGTTGTATATCACTCAGTTCAACTAGATCCAGTTGCAGTGGGATCAACAGTCTATACCAAATCAGTGTCAGAAACAACAATAATATTGGAGAAGAGCTGCCTCCTTATCCTGAATCATTCTGTAACAGTCTGGAATAATGTTGAGACAGTATGCAACCCAAGCTCTATGGACACAATGGACACATAGATATGAACTAATCCTCCTAATGGCCACTAACTTAATCTTAAAAAGCTGTAACACCTTGAATTCAGCAAGCGTAATAACTTTGCCTGATGATTGGAGGCTGCACCTTGAATCCTGTGTTCAGTTTTGGGCCCCTTACTACAAGAAAGTTATTGAAGTTCTAGAATGTGGCCAAAGAAGGACAATGAATCTGGTAAAGGATCTGGAGCACAAGTCTTATGAGTAGCAGCTGAGGGAGTTGGGGTTATTTAGTCGGAAGAAACATAGGCTCAGAGTAGACTTTATTACTCTTTACAGCTACCTGAAAGAAGGCTGTATTGAGGTGGGGATTGATCTCTTCTTACCAGTAACAAGTGACCAGATGAGAGAAAATGGCCTTAAGTTGTGGCAGGGAATATTCACATTAGATAGTAGGAAAAATTTCTTTACTGAAAAGATGGTCAGGCACTGGAACAGGCTGCTCAGGGAAATGCTGGAATCACCATCCTGGGAAGTGGTCAAAAAACATGTAGATATGGGACTTGGGGACCTGGTTTAGTGGTGTACATGGCAATGCTTGGTTAATGGCTGGACTTGATGGTCTTTCCCAGCCTTAAATCTTCTGTGATGGAGAACATCATCATTGTGAGCAAGTGATGCATTTCAGGTAAAACACAGATTAAGTTAACTGATGTTCTGTTATGTAACCCAGATCTAGTTGCTTTTGTGAATGTTTCATTCCACTACCTGCAAGGACAGCGATGGACTGGTGTTATGAATGGATGGGAGTGTTTTAGCTAAGTCTCTGCCTTTTGCCCAGGCCTCTGGCAACAGGCAGTAACTTTATTGGTGTGGCCAGCACCTCAAAACCCACTTTCGTTTGCGAGTTCTTTAATAATGGCTGATTCAGTCTATTATAGAATGAATTATTTATTCAATAGACCCAAAACTAACAGACATAAGACTTAAAACAAACTATATACTACACAGGAATAAGAATAAAAAGAAACTACTAGTAGATATATACAGTGCGAGGTTAAAGGTACCATTAATCTTACAGCTAGGGAAGAAATAATATAACTTAGGATCCAATGTATCTTACCATCCAGTTGTTGGTGGGGCACACATTGAGATCCTTTCCTTCAATTCCCAAGAAAGTAACTGCGGAATCTGTGTCCAGACTCTGGGGAGAAGCCCCCCACACTCTCAGAGTGTGTGTGTAGAAGGCTTCTGTCTCCGTGATAANTGTGTCTTTTATAGTTTTTAAAACAGGGTCTCTCAGTCAAGAATATCTCTATTATCGCTTTCCACATCTGCTCTCCAGACTAAGATGTTGATTCTTAGCTGGGGCTTGAGCCCTTTTGGTGCCAGAGATGACCCCTTGCTGGGCCTTTCAGCTCCTGGGTTATCTCTTCCATATCTGCACCAACCATCAGTGGTAGAGAGGGGGAGGATACGTCCTGCCACAACAGGGTACACTGTAGTAAACCAGGGACAAATGACAGAAGGAGAACCACTTCCAGCAAAGATAAGCATGCAGGGAGCAGAACTTCTAGTCTTGACACATGCAGCACACCTGAGAAGAGGGTCAAGCAGTTAACATCTGTACAGACTCACAGTATGCTTTTGGGCTATGTCGTACATCAGGAATATTATGGAGAGAATGGGGATTTTTCACATTATCAGGAAGAGAATATCTAGTGGAGAGGAAATAAGCAATTTACTATAATCAGTAAAGTTACCTGTAGAAGCTGACCAGCCCACACTAGAGGCATTACAGAAACTGGAAGAGGGAATGCTGTAGCTGTTGCAGCTGCAAAGGCTGCAGCCAGGCAGTCTCTGATGCAATGTAACATTGACTCTGATGGTTGACCAGAGTGAATGGCTAAATTTGAGACATCGGAAGACTACATATGAGAGGGACTGCTCAACAGAAAAGCTAATGAGAAAAGTGGGAGACAACTCAAAATAATGATCGAATATGGTCAATTGGAGCAAAACTAATTCTGCCAAAGAAATATTTAATCACCGTGGCTAGATGATTTCATAAGAAAACCCATAGAGGGATGGAAGCAATAGTACAGAAAGTACAGAAAGTACAGAAAGTATGGGTGGCTCCAGGAATTTTTGCTGCTGCAAAATGAATTGCAAATAACTGCCCAACTTGCCAGAAATTCTCAGACTGAGCTCTGAGACCACAGGCCTACTTTGTAGTGATAGTAGATCATCTGTCAATCTGGGAAGAAGCCTTTCCAAAAAGAAGGGTTGACACATGAGTAGTAAAAGCCTTGCCAAAGGAAGGTATATCTGAATATGGGATACCAGAGTAAATTGAATTAATGAGACAGGAGGTGCTAATTTTACAGCAAATATGATCAACAAACTGTGTAAGTCTTTGGAGACTGAGAGGAAATTACATTCCATATCACCCACAGTGTTCATGAAATGTAGAAAGAATGAATACAATGTTAAAAGAAAAATTAGTCAAAGTGTGTGCATCCACTAATCTGAAATGGCCAGAAGCCTTAAACTTGGTTCTGTGGAATGTTCAAAATACTCTATGGTGACCTGTAGGACTCCCAGTGTAAAATCTCTTGGGAGGCACTTAGCTTTGCCAGGAACTTATACCTCAGATAAGGCCAACTTATTGGGTAGAGATGATCACTTGATTCAGTATGTTTTGTATATGAAAAAAGGGTTTGAAAGCAGAGAAAGTATGCACAATGATATCATTGATATAATAGAATTTCATGGGTTGGAAAGGACCCATTAGGATCATCAAAGTTCAACTCCTGGCCCTGCACAGGACAGTCCCAAGAATCACACCATGTGTCTGAGAGTGATGCCTTGTAGAGGCTGACCTGGAACAGAGGCTAGACAGAGTTAAAGGATAACGGGTAGGTATTTATTGAAAGGCCTTTACAGGGTACACTTTGGGCCGTGCAGGACTCTCGCAGAGACCACACCCAAGCTGCACGACAGTCACATGTTTTTCGAACAGATGTAAGTTTTGTCCATTTGCATATCAGAGGTTAATTGTCCAATTACAGCTTCAGGTAGTGGAGTCCCATTCTCTTAGTTTGCTCCCCCCAACTCACTTTTGTTTACATTTCTTGGAGCCTGAAACAGTAAGGTGTCCTTGATTCTCAGGCCTAGAGAGGAATTGGGTCTGATAAAAATGGGAAAAGCAGTAGCTAACACTCTATATGGAGCTTAGAGTTACACACTAAAGAATTGCAGGATTACAAACACATGAAAATATAAAAGCTAAAATCCTAAGGCATCAAGAGCATTCTTGAACTCTGGTTGACTTGGTGCTGTGACCACTTTCCTGGGGAGCTTGTTCCAGTGCCCAACTACCACTTGGGTGAAAAACTTTTTCCTTACAGCTAACCTAAACCTCCACCTCATACCACTCCCTCAGGTCCTGTCACTGGTAACCAGAGAGAAGAGATCAGTGCTTGCCACTCTGCTTTGTGTTGTGAGGAAGTTGTAGACAACTATGAGACCTCCCCTCCTTCTTCTAGGCTGAACAAGCCAATTTGCATCAGCAGCTCCTTATATGGCTTCCCCTCCAGACTCTTCACCATCTTAGTAGTGGTGTGGTATCAGCCCACACCACCTGAAACACAGGTACATAAATGTACAGCCCAGAAAGGAAGTTTTAAATAAGGTGTTGTCTAGAAAATCCAAATTAGAACCCAAATAAGAGGAAAAAAAAGGGTAGTTGTAATAGAAGACTCTTTTCTAAGGGAAACAGAGGACCTGATATGCAGACTGGACCCAACTCACAGGGATGTCTGCTGTCTCCCAGCAGGCAAGGATAAGGGACATTACTGGAAAACTCTCCAGTCTAGTAAGACCCTCTGATTGCTATCCATTATTGGTTGTTCAAGCCAGCAGCAATGAAACAACAAAGAGAAGTCTGAGGGCAGTTAAAAGAGACTTCAGGACCTTGGGATGATTAGTTGAGGAATCAAAAGCACAGATAGTGATTTCCTTGATCTTTTTGGTAACAAGGAATAATATTGATAAGAATGCATCAGGTCAATGTATGGTTCCAAACCTAGTGTAATTGGAAAAATTTTGTGTTTTTTGACCATGGGATGATCTATACAACACCTTGTCTACTGCCACCTCATGGGATGCACTGTGTTGGTTTTGCATGGGTTGCTTTTTGGTGATGAGGGAGGAAGCCAGCCACAGAAGTGATTTTCTGTGAGGAACTGCTAAAAGCTTCCTCCCTGCCTGGCAAAACCAATTGCTGGCTGGCTCTGAGAATAGGCACACTGCTAAGCCAGTTAGAAATACTGGTAACACCTCTATGGTAACATATTTAAGAAAGGAAAAGAACTATGGAAAGCTCTCTTTCTTCCTCGCCTCTGAGAAGTGCTAAGGGACCCACTAGGCTCCTTCCTGGCAGGGCAGCTGGGCCCTGGTGGGGTTGGGGCCCTTTCCAGTGTGGCCGCTGGGGCCATGCTGCCAGGGGCCATGCTGCCGGAGGCCATCTCGGCTCCACGAGCAGCCCCAGCAGCCAAGGCTGGGAGCAGCCAGGGCCAAGAGCAGCCGCAGCCATCCTGGTCCAGGAGCGGCCACATGGCCAGGACCATGCAGCTGGGACGGCGCAGTCGGGGCGGCGCCATGCGGCTGGGACTGCAGGGCCAGGGTGGTGCCATGCGGCCACTGCTATCTTGGCATGGCTTGCAATGAACTTTTGCTTAGCTGCTTTTAGCTGGCCATGCTGCAGACAAAAGGATGGAAGTGGCAGCAGCAGCTTTTTTTTCTTTTCGGTGCCCCTCATGAAGAGAGGCTCTGAGTGAAGCCAGCGGCTGGTGCAGCTCACGCGTTGCTGGCGGAGAACACATGAGCAGCAGTGAAAGACATGGTGTGCAATTCTCCGATGCGGAGCCTGGACAAAATCAATCTTTCAGCGCTGCAGAACTCTATAAAAACTTTTCAACTGAGAGAACTTGAGAACAAATGAACCAATGAACACTAAGTCTCTCCTGAGTCAGAGAAAAGGAAAAGGTGAAAACATGTGAGGAAAACAACATGGCGACACCAAGGTCGGTGCAGAGGAGGGAGGGAGAGAAGGAGGTGCTCTCGGCCTCAGAGCTGAAATTCTTCTGCAAGCTATGGGGAGGACTGTAACACAACAAATTGTTTCCCTGTAATTCATGAAATGCAGGGAGGATGCAGAATTCACCCACAGCCCATGAGAAAAAGGTACTCACGCTGAAACGTGGATGCTGAGAAGCTGGGATCTGGTGACAGACTTGAACAGAGAGAGAGAACTCTTGCTTCCAGAGATAGAGGAAGAGAACCTTTGCTTTTATAGTAGAACAGCTCATCCTTAAAAATTACATTCCATGAACTAATGGCTCATGAAAAAGCAGTTGTGGGAAGACTGCTTTGCCTGTGGGAGGGACTCACATTGCAGCAGGTTCGGGCAGGACTGCTACTGGTGAAAATTAGAATAATGTTGGAAAAGTTCACAGAGAACTGTGTCCCATGGGAATGACCCCATGGCATAACAAAAGAGACTCCTCTCCCTAAACGAACTGAAGAAAGATTTTTAAAAGTGACAAACTGACTAAAATCCCCATGTTTTGTCTCCCTGTGCTGTCTATGGGAAGGAAAGAAGGACTGGGGAGGGGGAAAGGTGTTCTAAAGGTTTATTTTAGTTCTCATTATCCTCTTTTAATTCTATTAATAGATTTTTCTTTATACCTTTTAAAGTTTTGAGCCTGTTTTGCCCTTAGAGTATTTTCTCCTAATCCTTATCTCATCCCATGAGCTCTTTAATTTTTCTTTCCCCCTCCTCTGCTGAAATATAGCAGAAGAGAATGAGTGAATGGTTTCTCATGAGTGCACTATCATTTAGCCAGCGTCCAACCCATGACATGCACCTTTCTCAGAAGGGAAGAAGAGTTCTAGCACAGGAGCTAGTAGGTCTCGTTGATAAAGCTTTAAACAAACTTGGAAGGGAGAAAGGGAGAATACCAGGCTTGCCAGTGATGAGCAATGGGATGGTGTGCCAAAAACCTGAAGCAACTGAGCACTAATAGGATCCCTCAATCTGCTGAGGTGTTGGCTACAATGTACCATGCTGAAATGTTTCTACACTAATGCACTCGGCATGAAGAACAAAAAAGATGAACTCAAAGCTTTGTCTCAGTCCCAGAGATTTGATATCACTGGCATAACTGAAACTTGCTGGGATGAGTCCTGTAATAGAAGGGTCAGAATGTATGGAGGTCACAGTTGGCAATGGCACAGTTGGGTGTATCTGTATAAGAATCAAGGGATAAAAAAATAATGTAAATGTCATTGTGGGAATCTACTATAGACCTCCTAGCCAGGACGATTATATTGATGAATTATTCTTTGATGGACAAAGGGACACTTGCAAGTCAACTGCCCTTGTCCTTATGGAGGACTTCTGTTGGGCCTAAGTCAACTGGGAGCTTCACACAGCTGGTCCAGTCCAGGCCAGAAGATTGCTAAAAGCCTGGATGACAACTGTATGGAACAGATCCTAAGGAGCCAACTCAGAAAGATGCCCTCTTTGATCCAGTGCTTGTGAACAGAGAGGATCTCATGAGCAAAGTGATGATTGGCATCCATCTTGGCCACAGTGACCACAAAGTGATTGAAATCTCTGTTAACAGGAGGAAAAGTGCCAGCAAAACTTCAACTTGACATGAGGAGAGCAGACTTTGGACTGTTCAGAGAATTAGTAAGTAAAATCCCCTGGGAAAATGTTTTTGCAGGTGCCGAGGTCCATCAGTGCACATTACTTTTTAAACATCATCTCCTAAGGGTACAGGAGCAGGCAACTCCCAAATGTTGAAAGTCAAGCAGGCAAAGGCAGAAGGCAGGTTTGCCTGAACAGGGATCTTTTCTTCGAAATAAGGCAAAGAAAGGAAGGTGTATGTCCAGTGGAAGCAAGGCCAGGTGACATGGGAAAAATACAGAGATACTGCTTGCCACTGTAGGGAGAAAATTTGTGTGATCAAAGCTCAATTGGAGCTGAAGCTGGCCAGCAAGTGTGGGACAATAAAAAGAGTTTTAAAAAATATATTAATTGCAAAAGGCAGTGTAGAAATAACATTTCCTGCCCGTCGCAGATGAGGATGGTCACCTCACAGTGACATAGAAAACACAGAGGTATTTAATGCATTCTTTGTCTCTGTCTTCAACATGGATGGTGGACCAAGGGGTCCAGCTCTGAGCTGGAGGACCATGGTTGTGAGAATGATCAAGTCTCAGTTGAACCTGAATTTGTGTGGGATCTGTTGCTTCAGTTGGATCCCTAAAAATCCATGGGGCCTTCACCCAAAAATCCTCAAAGGTCTAGCTGACATCATTGCAAAACCTCTTTTGATGATTTTTGAGAAGTCTTAGGAATCTGGAGTGGTCCCAGCTGATTGGAAGCTGGCAAATGTCCCGATTTTCAAGGCCAAGAAGGAGGACCTTGGAAAGTACAGGCCTGCCAGTCTCACTTCAGTGCCTAGTAAAATAATGAAAAAGATTATTCTGAGAAGTATTGAAAAACTGGAGGAAATGCAGTAATCAGTCATACCCACGCATGGTTTTGTGAGTGAAAAGTCCTGCTTGTTGAATATGATTTCCTTCTACGACAGGCTAACCAACTTAGTTCATCTCAGAAAGCTAGTGGATGGAATCTTTTTGGATTTCAGCAAAGCTTTTGATACTGTCTCTCACAGGATCCTTCTTGACAAAATGTCCAGCGTATGATTGAATAATCATGTTACATGATGGATGAGAAACTGGCTCACAGGTCAGACATAAAGAGTTATAGGGAATGAGGTAACATCAGACTAGTGACCTCTCTCTAGTGGGGTTTTGCAGGGTTCAATCCTCAGCCCAGTTTTCTTCATTAAGGACTTGGACGCAGGACTTGAGGGAAGTAAGTTTGCTGATGACTCTAAACTGGGAGGAGCTGTTGACTCCCTTGTGGGCAGAGAGGCCCTGCAGAGAGACCTCGGCAAATTAAAGGGCTGAGCAATCAGCAACCATATAAAGTTTAACCAGTCCATTGCTGGATTCTGCCCCTGGGACACGGTGTAAGGCCCCCAAAACTGGCTTGATAAGCCACTTAAAAGGGCTTACTTTTTTAAAAGTACTTGGAGTTAGATGCGTGGGAGATATACCAACAAGATATTCTCAAGAGGTCAAAACAACAAAAAAACTTTACTGGCAACTTCAGAAAATCAGAGAACTTTAGCAAAAGTCTAGAGCAGCATTCAATCAACATAAAACATTTCACCAAGCAGTAACTTAGCCCATTCATCTTAGCAAACTCTAAGCCTATCTGATTTTAATTTACTAAAAACTCTGAGAACAGGGAATTAAAAGAAGTAGAAAGAGAGAAACAACAGAGAAAAGAACAAATATAGCTACCAGTCCTGGTTCCAGCGGTGTTCCACTGAGAGAAATTCTAAGAGGAGGTAGGGTCAAGCCATGTGCATGTCGCAAGTCCTGGGTTAAGTACCCCTTGGCTTTCCTGGGCTCTTCCCCGAGTTGGAGCTTCTGGTCATCTGGCTACTCTGGGCCCAGATTTAGGTTCCAGGGGCAGATTGTAGCACACTGCCTCCAGTGTGCCAGGGATTGCCAGCCACTGTGGGGCTGGACTACAGGCCCAGAGGGATGGGGTGTTTGAAGCAGGGCATCATCTCATCCAAGCAAGGCCCAACCTTCCCCTTCCCTGACATGCACCTGAAATGTTTTGAGTCCACAATCCTTCCAGCCTCTCACACACGGCAACTGTGGTTGTGTGTATACACTGGGGAACAACAGTTTGGAGAGCAGTGCTGCGGAAAGGGACCTTGGACAATGGCCAGTTGATTATGGGTCAACAGTGTGCTTTAGAGGGAAAGAGGGCCAAATGTGTCCTGGGGTGCATTAAGCACAGCATTGCCAGCCGTTCAGAGGAAGTGATTGTCCTGCTCTATTGTGCTCTGGTGAGGCCTCAGTACTGTGTACAGTTTTGGAGACTGCAATATAAAAAAGACATTAAGCTATCAGAGAGGTCCACAAGAATGTTGAAGAGTCTGGAGATAAAACCTTATGGGAAGTGACTGAGATCACTTGGTTTGTTCACCCTATAGAAAAGGAAATGGAGGGGAGACCTCATTGCAGTCTTCAACATCCTCATGAAGGAAATGGAGGGGCAAGTACTGATCTCTTCACTCTCATGACCAGTAACAGGACTTGAGGAAATGGCATGAAACTGAGTCCGGGGGTATTTAGGTTAGATATCAGGAAAAGGTTTTTTACGCAGAGGATGGTTGGGCACTGGAATAGGCTCCCTATGGAAGTGGTCACAGCACCAAGCTTGTCTGAGTTCAAGAAGCATTTGAACAATGCTCTGAGGTACATGGTGTGATCCTTGGGACTGTCCTGTACAGGGCCAGGAGTTGGACTCAGTGATTCTGATGGGTCCCTGCCAACTCAGGATATTCTATGATTCTAAATGGCCCTACTGTTTTACGGTGTTCCTATTTTGTTGTTAAAATTTTAAGTTAGGAAAATTGGATACACCATTCTCACATCAAACGAGTAGTAGATAACCAACCAGCTGGGCTGGTTGGTTAATAACTGACTAACTTCTAACTAATTAACTTCTGAGAATCCTTTTCTGTATTGGTAATTATTTAAGCACTTGTGCACAAGAATCAATAATCTTGTACTCTGCCCTATGAAAATCATTTTAGCCTTAATTCTGCTATGTTTGTTACTTGTGATAATGTGGTATGTAAGGGTAGTGGTTAAATGTCTTGAAAGGTTTTTCTTTTCTCTTTTAATGTATTAGCAGGTATGCTTAATAAAAGAAAGTCAAGACTGTTGAGGACTATACCTAGTGCAGGTAGCTGCGCATGCAAGTTACAGCTTGTGCTGTGGGTGTGGGGAAATAGAAAGCCCCAGGCAGCAAGACATGACCTGGTGCAGACCATTTGCATAAAAAATGGCATGGGGACCTGGGCTGATGCCTTAGAATTTTAGCTTTTATGTTTTTCATACATTTGTAATCCTGCAATTTTCTAGTGCAGAACTCTAAACTCCATATAGAGTGTTAGCTACTGCTTTCCGATTTTGGTCAGACACAACAATTCCTCTCTAGGCCTGGGAATCAAGGACATCTTACTGTCTCAGGCCCCGAGAAATGTAAACAAAAGTGAGTTGGGGGGGAGCAAACTTGGGGTAAATGACTTCATTACCTGAAGCTGTAATTGGAAGATTAACCTCCAAGATGCAAATGGACCAAACTTATAAAAGTAAGAAAATCCATGACCC
This sequence comes from Callaeas wilsoni, assembly GCA_013398955.1. Lineage (NCBI taxonomy): Eukaryota > Metazoa > Chordata > Aves > Passeriformes > Callaeidae > Callaeas > Callaeas wilsoni. The sequence goes on from VWPU01003722.1 coordinate 17,559, forward strand.
ATTGTCCATTTTCAGGGTGTAGCCCCTGAGTGGTCTTTGTCTGCCCTAAATGTACCTGAAGGCCCTTCAATAAAGATAACCACTTTTTATTCTCTTAATTTTGTCTGGCCTCTGTTTTTAGGTAAGCCCATCAAGGCATCAGGGCCATAGTCCAGTGAGGGGAGGACGGTCAGAGTGGCCAGTCACCCAGAGACTCTTGCAGGAGCCAGTGAAGGATGAGAAGACCTCAGAATAAATATCAGCATTGAAATGGGTGCATAAACTGTAAGGGTATAAAAGCCCAGGGATTTCTTTTTTGGGATACTTCCCTGGAGGTACCCAGCTTCAGGTATCATAATGTTGAAAACCATGAGAGTCAGATGTGCTATGTGAAATCTGGGGACAAGCTGGTGAGGGAAATCTTCTCTGTGATTGTGTTGTATGTAGTAAGTCAAGTGGGGTGCTGTCAATTCACCGGAGCTGTCCTCTGCAAAGGGGCTTCAGTCCCAAAAATGAAAGTCTTGGATGGTTGGAGTGTGAGTGGCTCCTGGATGGTTAGACAGGAAAGTTTCTTAAACAGTTGCCTAAAGAACAGAAACAGCCATAACATTACAGGCCCTTGAATAATAATATTGTATTGATCTTGCATTTATTTCTGCTGTTGTTGTGTAGTCATTACTTGGCTTTGGACTACCTGGTGTGAGAAGCTGTATTTCTAGCTGTTGTAGCACAGAGCTTGGCACAGAATCTGGAGGCTATCTGTAACTCTGGGTAAATGTAGTTATTGACATTAGGTAGCTGCTCATATTTAAGAGCAAAGAAGAGTATGGAGTTTTCCTGATTACTTAGGAAATAGTCTGAAAATAATTATGGAGTGGAGAAAGTAGATGAGGATTATTGCTGATCTTCTGTCTTTGTATCATTTAGACTGTGTGAAAGTAAGGTTTTTAAGACAATCAACAAAAAAAATGCTGCTGGCTCCTGTCCATAGCAGCAGATATTGCTTCTTCTGACAGGATAGATTTTGTGATTTATTCTCTTGAGGCATGAGATAACAGCTCTTCTTTTTGGTTTCATCTTGTGTATTTTGTGTGCATTGCATCAAAAAGTAACCTTAATCCATATATTAGGTCCACTGGATAATTGATCTGAAAACTGGGAAAATATTAGAAAATTTTACCTGTATAGTCCCTAACTAAAATCAATCGCTGACTTTAGAGATACCCCATTTTTCAGATTTTAAAAAAATTTTGCGTATTGCTACAAAGCCGTTGGAGAATGACTACTAGCAGAGTTGGTTTTTATTACTGTTTTGGAATGTGGTAAGATTAATGCTTGCTGCAACTCTGTTGTGGGAAGTCGGAAATAATAATCAGCATTTCAGTACCTAGCTGTATTTATTTGGTCTGCTAGTTCAGTCATGTATCATTCTATAACACTTGAAAATTAGAATATGACAGAGGTGTTCAGTATGGTGGTACTGTTGGGATTTTCAGAAGTGCCTGATTCATTCAGAAGCTCTTTGGAAATATTTGAAAATGTGGAACAGACACTTAACAAAATTTAAGTCACGTGTTCTCCTGAGGCAGGGAGGACATCTGACTGAAGGATGCTACTTGTACTTTGTCAGTGGAACTAGGCTTACAAATAAGGATGGATTCTCTGACGACATGCAAAAGCCTCTTGATAGCACTTCTAAATAAATGTGAAAAAAAAATCCATAGAAATGTTTTGGCATTTGAATATCTACTGTGAAAAACTGAAGTTTTGACAGAAAAGAAATATATTTTCTGGTACTAATCCTTCAGTGATCTCTTTTGTCTATAATTTAACCACTATTGACTAGTCTAAAGAATATCAATGATGAGTACTGTATTGATTTGATACTTTGTTTTTTAGCCAGTTCTTTGGCTAAAGAGCTGCATCAGCACATAATAAGCTACAACCTCAGTGTTATATGGAGAGGTGTGAGGTGTGAAAAGCTTTATTGAGGTGTGAAAGCTTCATGTTCTGTAATAAAATATTTTTATGGGAAGCATTACAGTTTTGCATTTGGAATGACCCCAGTGTTTGTGCTTATTTCCACAAGTTTTCAAGCTTATTCCCAAACTGTGGTTATGTAAAGGTAAAATGATAGCAGATCACCTTTGTTTTTCAGAATTCTGACACACTGGGCAATAAGCCTATGAATTTATTTTCCTTCTCACTCTGATTTTTCAGGGTCTAAATCACAAAACTGCTTCTGGAACATCATTATTGATGGGCTGACCAGCAACCTCAAGGAAAGGCCAAAGCTGACCATTATCAATGACCCTAGACCTCCTGAAGAAATTTTAGCAGATGAACTACCACCAGTGGCCAGTCCTGAGGCATTGCTGAAAACATCTTTCAGGTCTGACTGATATGAGTTTACTTGTTTTATCTTTAAGAGCATATCTTTTTAAGATTAAATCTGCAGTGTCAGTTTGGTGACAGAAATAGATACTGAAAGATTCTGTAATGCTGCATATCTTTGTACTGAAAAAGAGCGTAAAAAGAAAATCCATAAATAATATTGTCTGTATTTGCCTTTAATTTCTGACACTTTATTAGCCTCCCTAAAAGATTATTTACTAGGCAGAAGGTCTGTAACTAGTCAAAATAATCAGCAAAGACAGCTCATTATATGAAGATGTCTTTGAAGGTTGGTATTGTTTCATTTGAAGGTTGGTATTGTTTCATTTGAAAGTGATTTAATGATGAATAATTGCACTTTAGGTCAGATGATGTGCTTCATTGATGCAAGGATGAGTTAGAGCTTTTCCTATTGATGTAATGTCTGGAGAACTGTCTAGTGTTAATATATGAAAGGGGAGAACTCTGACCAGGGGCTTGCAAAATAGAGATTTCTGCTGTTGTATAGTGATATATCTATGTTTTTGACGTGTGATATATATATTACTGTGTTTTCCACTCTTTCATTTAATGCTGTTGATGTACAGTTGCCATATGTTTTCTGAATTTTTTTCTCTCAAAGTGAGGTAAAATAGAGAAGCCATGGGGCATACAATGGATTTTTGACTGAAATGTAGAAATTGGTGTGCCCAGAAAAGCAAAGTGAGTGGCAGAATTGATTTTTCAAAATGTTTTTTGAGCTTATTTTTTGGTTGTAGAAAAACCGTGCTCTACTTTTCTTTTGTATTAAACATACCTGTGTTTAAAATAATGTTCCTTGATTTGGATAAATTTCTCTGACTACAATGATTTTGGTTATACCTGAGTCTGTGAAACTTATTTCACTCTTCATATAATTATAATTTTGAAGGTACTTGATTGAGTCATTATACTAGGTAGTAATTTCAGATATTTGTTCACACTGCTTGATGTTTAAAAGCATAATACCATAAAGTGAGTTTATGCTAGTCTATATAAATAACCCTGTAATTTTGTAGTGGATTTTCATTCTTTAATATTCACATTTAAATGATTCAGGGCAAGGGTTTCAGAACCTGGATCCTCCTTTTATGGTGGCATATGGTATTAAATGACTTTTAAAAACTTTGTATCTCTGATATTAAAATCTATAATTTCAAGAGATCTAAGTATTTGTCAGATTTTACTTGTAATAACAATATCTAGGTATCAGCATTCCTTACATTGCCATTGTCAAGATAATTTTAAACATTTAATGCAGCAAAATGGTGGCACACCATTTCAAATGGTATAGCATAATAAGGACTGATGAGTTGGAAAATGTAATTTGGCAAAACAGTTTTGTTAATACAGTTTAAAAGGCTTTATAAGCATCACAGAACCTTTGTATTATATCAATATAGGTATTACTGTATAATGTGGCATTTTAGGGGGCTTTATAGATGGAAATCCAATCAAATTGTTGTTACAAAATAAATAGTAAATGCCTAGTTTTCCAAAGAAATGAAGCCCAGTGTATGCTTAAAAGTTTTTCAGAGGAGTGGAAGAAGGAGTTTTTCAGAGGAGTTGTCTTGGTTTGAAAAAAGAGTGTCTGCCAAGGAAGGTGGGAACCTCCCGTGGAATGGAAAATATGACTCACTTCCCTGCGACTTATTATAACTTTGAAATTAAGGGGCTTTTGGGCAAAGAGATGAGAAAAGGAATTACAGTTCTTTACTAATATACATATATGTATAACAATACATATAAAAGCAACAATGGCAGCAACAACTAACAAAACCAGAAACCTATTAATAGCCTTCTCTCAGTTGTCAAGCACTTTCCCCTTTGGTGTAGTTACGGTCACAGCCGGCAGGGGCGCTGTTGGCTCCCGGCTGGGCAAGGCAGATGAGATGATTCCCCCGCGGCTGCAGGGGGTGCTGTGGCGTGCTTCCCGGCTGCCACTCTCAACATGAGTAATGGTGGGTGTGCTGGCAGACGAGATAGAAAAGGGCCTTCCTTTGCAAACTCACAGGGGCAGCCAATCCTGGTGTCCCTATGGATGGGGAAATGGGTTATAGCAGGAACTTTGGAGCAGCGGCTGGAACGGCAGAGATGGGCACACATGGAGTAGCAAATGAAATGTAGCAGAAACTCTGCAGCTGTAGCAGGAGACCCAGGGTGTCCTGGCAGACTGAAGGTGTGGGGTTACACTGTAGTGAAAAACCCAGAGCAGTGGCAGATAAGTGGCGGGGCTGGGCGGTGGCAACTGGGTTCTCAAACGTAGCCAGGAGAGACTCCGTTGGAGTGGGGCTCAGGGGCTCGGGGTCTCTGAGGCACCCAAGCAGATGGTGAAGGTCCTTTTCAGTGAGATTGGGTGTTAATAAGGTCCCAGTCCAAGGGCGTCTCTTATGAGCAGAGCTTTTCTCATGGGAGGAGAAGACAGCAGGAGATGGAACCCCGCAACGGTGGCGAATTCTTCCCACAGCAACTGCAACCTGTCTCCCTTTTGATCCTGAGAGTGGGAGGAGCCAAGACCAGACCCTCACACCCCAGCCAAAATCTCGAAATATCTCTCCCTTCCCAAGAGAATGCCCCTCTGCTATGAGAGTGCAGTCAACTGCACCCCTCCCCCACCTTGGCCATTTATTTTGTCTCTTAAGTATCCATCATTACTGTCTCTTAGCAACAAATGGGACAAATTTCCCTGAGAGAAAGAAAAGAAAAGGAAAAATCCTAACCTTCAGCAAGAGTACATTGCAATTACTGTCTAAATAAAAACAAAAATGCTGCAGTGGTTTTTTTTTGTTTTTATTTGGTTTGTTAGCGTGATATTATGGTCTTAATTTGGGCTTAGGAGGCAGTAGCATCTTTTGTATAAAGGGTTGTATATTTGATTCATTCGAGTCTTCTGTGTATCATGAGCTTTAAGTGCTTCCTTGACTGTTGTGTCTGAATGGCAGTGATTGCCTTGTAGGCATAGGCTTTCCTTGTTTCTTATTTACTAGACATTAGGGGAAGATCTTGCTGCCCTGGTGCCTTTTGGGGAAAGAAATATGTTTTACAAGTTGTCCAGTGTAGCATGTCTTAATTAGGAATCTGGCAACTGAATCTTGGGGTAGGGATGGGGGTGGTGTTGGGCTTAGATGAACTAGTTTCACAGAAAGAAGAACCAAGCGTTGTTTTTGAATATGACTGTGAACAACTGTGAAATGCAGCAATTCCCTTACTGCTTCTGATTCACTGCTGTTAGAGCAGGATATGACAACATAATTCCTTTCATGCACAGTGTCTTTGGGTGATTTTATGATGATACTTTATTCCGTAATTGTCTGCTTTATGCCCAGAAATGGCTTCTGTAGCTTTAAGATGGACCTGGGGGTGGGGAGTCTTGGGCTCCTGCCCGGCTTTTGTTCAAACCCTCACTCTCCTGCGTGTGGCTGCGGTGTGGACTAGGATGGTACATTATTCCTTTTGTTGGGTTAGTTTTTTTTGCTAGCTTGAAGCAAGAAGTTTTCCTTTTTTTCCCTTCCCCTAGCCTGGAGGCTGTACCAGGAATCCTCTCATCTCTTTTTTTTTTCTTTTTTTTTTCTTTTGTTTTTTTTGGTCTGTCCAGGGAGCCAGTAGGGGGCTGCCCCAAACCTGAGACCTCAGAGAAGCTGAACCAGTATGAGAAAGGACACCAAAACCCACCAGCTTCGCTGGCTTTGAGGAGGAGACTAACACCAAAAAGGTTCCCATCCATTCTGCCTGAGGGGCTGCATGAACTCCTGTTCCTCCCCTTCCCTGACACAAAGGATGCAGATGCCATCTTTGCCTCCTGGCCATGTGGTCTGGTGGGGAGTGGGGTTAAGGTTTTGAAATTTAAATATCTAGCATTTATTCAATCCTTTTCTGTACCTTGCAGGCACCTTTTTTTTTTTGTTTTTGTTTTGGTTTCTTTTTGGTTTTTTTTTTGTTAATAAACAGTTTGAATTTTTTTTTTACTTTCATTCACTGGTATTCATTTCTCTCATTGTCAAATGGAATTATCAAAGCCCTTCTCTTTAGAAGAAAAGCTCATTGCAGGGCATTTTCTCCTAAACTTTGTCTCTAAACCAAGACACACAGCTAAGAAAATATTTCTCCAATGTTAAAATGAGTCACACTTCCTTGTGGTTTCCTATATTTTAAATGACTACATATAAGCAGCATGAAATCCCAGTTGCCACATCTTGTATTACATCTTGTTTTCTACTGTGCAATTAACTTCAGTAGTTTGGAAAATTAAGAAGAGATCAATATTTGATTTTGTCAACATCTAGATATGAGCTGGAAACAAATTTAAACATAAAAGAAGGAATGTGGTTATTTCAATGCTTTCAGGTATACCTTTCCTGCAGTAATAATTCATTGTAGTCCAGACGTAAAGCAAAAAAATCAAATGAAACCAGCCCTTTCTTTACATCTCAAATACACTTGGTGCATGATCTTTTAATAATTTAGAAGTGTTCTGATGGTCTTGTTTTTTTTGTATAATTATTTTACTGTCTCTTTTCTGAAAGAGATTGTAGGATATACTTGTTTGCAGTAACGCACTGAGTTAGCAGTTACAAATAATTTTGTGTCCTCACTGGTTATACTACTGCAGTGCTTAAAATACAGATTTTAAAATCCCTTCTCACTGGCATTTAGTCTGTTTGTCTATTAAAGACAGCAGAGGTCCAAGTTTGAATTACATCTGAAAATACAGTGGAAGTGTGGTGGTTTATCCCTTTTTGACAAGGGAAAAATGTAGTTGGAAACATAGAAATGATTAGTTTCTTGGTCCACTCTTAATGCAACCAATCTGACACATCATTTTCTTTGAACAAATATGCAAGTTCACTACTACAGGAGCTATGACCATTGTATATTTTAACAGCTGGGCAAGGCTGTGAATTGATGCCCAGGAATATTCATATGGACTTCTCAGGGCTGTGTGATCTGGATGTTGGCTGGAGATATCAGTGGTTATCAACACCGAAGTCTGTAACTCTCCTCCTAAATCTGCTTTTTGATCTGCTAGATCCCTGTAACAAGCAGTGGTGCAGTATCAATAAGAATTAACAGCTGTAATTAATGAGCTGTTAAAGGAGGCTGTATAACAACTTTATAGGCTGCTTTAACTTCTGTGTGCTAGTCCTTGGAAGAACTACCCAAGAAGGCATTTTGATAATGCTGGGCTGGCACCCACCAGGGGGAGCATAGAAACAAAAACCAGTTTTGAGTGCCGTTCTGCAAACATCACCTAGAAGTTTGTGCAAGCTCTTTATGTTAGACGATACAAGAGAAACTACTGCTTTTGTCGCCAGACTACTGCCTGGATGATTCAAAGGTTCACAAGTGGGTGATACTGTTTCAGCTGAAAATTTCACGTGCCCAAGATTGTTTTGACCTATACGAGAGATTCAGTGTTGAGTCTGGTGATCTGGAATGCTGCATTGAGATATATGACTGTGGTGGTGCTTATGGGATATAATGATGTGCTGGATCTTATGACAGGAGATATCATGGTATAAGCTGACTGAGATATCCAGGGCAGAATGAATATGCTGATCTGTAAAAAAAGCAAACAGTTTTCAGGGAAGCCTCCCTATCCATGGTCCAGGGCCTGCATTGACAGGTAAAGTTGGTCTGGAATGTTGGAGCAGTTCAGTTGGCTTTGGCTAGCACTTGGGGCCTTGAGGTGGCAATGTTAGTGACAAATCAGGGCAGCAGGCAGCAGGTGAGGCAAAGACCCTCTGTCTCATACGAGATAGGCCTTAATGGATACCTATGCAGCTATGCTGTACCAGGAAGTGATGCATATTGTCTGTTACCAAGGCCATAAGACCCAGGAACCAGAAAGGCAGATTCAGTTACTTCAAGGTCAGACTGTTTTTCAGCTCAAGGCTTGCATGTGTTCTTAATTTCTGTTACCTTTCAATATACTTCCAGTTTTTAACTTGAGGTATGTAACACCCTTGCTTACCTTAGTAGTTGCTTTTCTTATGTCAGCTGCAAAGTATATCTTTCCAAGGACAGTTTGTTTAGCTTTTCTTATCAGCTTCTGTTCTGCTTTATGGTTTTAGGTGTCATTGGCAGCTAATCTTTCTGTATTTCTGATTTGGTTGTGGGTGATGTGAAGTCTTGCTCCTGCCAGCTTCTGGCCACTTGGTCTACAGCATAGAGGTGATACTGCAGTGCTCCAAATGTGAAAATAATTCAGTCAAAACGCTATGTGCTGGGAGTCAGCCCATGAGCCTCAAACATGACTATACCAAGGCATGCAGCATGAACAAAAGCAGGGAGCTTGAAGCCACCATGCTGCTAGAAAGCATGACTTCATTGTCATTACTGAAATTTGGTGGGATGAATCCTGTCACTGGAGCATGGCTGCAGGATGTTCAGAAGGGACTGGAGAGGAAGGAGGGGCAAAGAGGTTACCATCTACATCAAGAGATGGATGGAATGTAAAGAGCTCTCTCTGGGAAACAGCCATGAGCTGGTCTAAAGCGTATTGGTAAAAAATCAGAGACTGAGTCAACAAAGGGAACACTACGGTTGGTGTCTACTACAAACCAGCAGATCAAGGGGATCCTGTTGATGGAGCCTTCTTGCTCCAGCTACAGGAGGCATCGTACTCGCAGGCTCTCATCCTTCCCGGGGACTTCAGCCACTCTGACATCTGCTGGAAAAGTAGCACAGGAGATTCCTGAAATGCATGGAGGATAACTTTTTAAGTCAGGTAATAGACAGTCCTACCAGAGGCATTGTGATAGTGTACCTGATGGCCATCAATGCAAGTGAGTTATTGGGAGTGTCAAGATTGGAGTCACTGGGCTGCAGTGATTGTGTACTGGTGGAGTATGCAGTCCTGAGGAGTGTGGGTCAGGCAAAGTGTTAAGTCAGGACCCTGGAATTTAGGAAAGCAAACTTACAGCTCTTCAAGGAGTTAGTCAATAGGACCACCTGGGAAACCGCTCTCAGGGAAAAGGGAGTGGAACAGAGTTGGCAGATCTTTCAAGGATGCCTTCCATAAAGCTCCAGAGCTCTTGATCAGTGGGTGCAAGAAATAGGGCAAGGAAGGCAAGAGACCAGCATGGCTCAGTCAGGACCTGCTGGTCAAAAGCAAGAAGTATGTGCACAGGCAGGGAAAGCAAGGGCAGGTAGCCTGGGAAAAGTACAGGGATACAGTTTTGTAATGATGAGGTAAGGAAGGCCAAAGGTGAAGCCTGACCTGAACTTGGTGAAGCAACAAATAACAAGAAGAGCTTCTACAGGTATGACAGCTAGAAAAGAAAGGTCAAACAAGGTAAGCAAGGTTGGCAAACTAGTAACAGTGGACAAAGTGAAGGCTGAGGCACTCAAAAACTTGATTGTCTCAGTCTTCAACGACAACCTCTCCTCCCACATCTCTTGAGTGGACGAACGATTAGATGGGGACTGGGGAAGGAAAGCATTTCCCACTGTAAGTGAATATCACATTCATGACCACCTGAGGAACCTGATTCTACTTAAGTCCATGGAACCTAGTGAGATGCATTGCAAGAATTGGCTGATGTAGCTGCCGAGCCAACTCCATGATATTCAAGAAGTTGTGGCAGTCAGGTGAAGACCTCGGTGACTGGAAAAAGAGATACATTGTACCCATCTTTAAAAAGGGTAGAAAGGAGTATCCTGGGAACTACCAACCTGCCAATCACCTCTGTGCTTGGGAAGATGATGGAATAGATCCTCCTAGAAGCCATGCTAAGGCATATGAAAGGAAGGTCAGTTGAGACAAACAGCACAGTTTCACCAAAGTAAAGTCCTGCCTGATCTAGAAACGTAGTGACCTTCTATGACGCAGTGATTACATCAGTGAGCAAGGGAAGACATCTAATCTGGATTTAGGGAAAATCTATCTGGATTTATTTAAGGCCTTTGATATGGTTCCCCACAACATCCTCTCTCTAAACTGGAGAGAGATGGATTTGAGTGGGGGACTGTTCACTGGAGGAGGAATTGGTTGGACAGTCACATCCACAGGGTAATAATCAACAGCTTGGAGACCGAGTGTGGACCCCTGAGGGAGGTGTCCATATTGAGGCCAGTGCTACTTAATGTCTTTATCAAAGACATGGACAAAGGGATTGAGTGCACCCTCAAGGTGACACCAGATCAAGTGGTTGGCTCATCTAAATTACCAGAGGTACCTGGACAAGCTTGAGAAATGGGCCCACGGGAACCTCATGAGGCTCAAATGCCAGGTTCTACACCTGGCTCAGGACAACTCCCAGTACCATACTGGCTGGAGGATGAAGAAATTGAGAGCAGCAGAGAAAGACTTGGGGAAGTTCTGGCAGCTAAGAGGCTAAACATGAGCCAACAGAGTGTGATCACAGCCCAGAAAGCTGGGTCCTGGTCCAAATCAAAAGACCAAGGCGAAAAGGTTGAGTGAGATGATTCCACTCCCCTATTCCACTCTCATGAGACCCCACCTGGAGTATTGCATCCAGTTCTAGGGTTCTCAAACACAAGAAACAATGGATCTGTTGGAGCAGGTCCAGAGGAGGGCCCCAACAATGATCAGAGGGATAGAACATCTCTCCTATGAGGAAAGGCTAAAAGAATTGGAGCTGTTCATCCTGGAGAAAAGAAGACTCCAGAGACACTTCATTATGACCTTACAGTTATTAAAGGGGGCTTATAAGAAAGATAGGGACAAACTTTTCAGTAGGGCCTCTTGTTATAGGACAAGGGGTAATGGTTTTAAACTGAAGGATGGTCAAATTAGATTAGCTAGAAGGAAGAAAATTTTTATACTATGCAAATGGTGAAACAATGGAACTAGAGAGATAGTAGATGCCCCATCCCTAGAAACATTTAAGGTCAGGTTGGACTGGATTCTGAGCAACCTGATTTAATTGAAGATGTTCCTGGGGCTGGACTAGATGATCTTTAAAAGTCTCTTCCAACTCACACTGTTCTATGATTCTATGGTTTTAAGATGATGTCAATGGGAGTAACAGCTATGAGCCTTACTTCACTGTCTTGTCTGAGTCATAGCAAGAACCTCTCTCCAGTCACTTGACAGAGAGGGACCTGCAGGACTCCTGCTTTACCACCTCTCACATTTTGACAATCTCTAAGCATCAAAGCTTGGCTGCGTCTACTTAAACCAGTATGTGTTGTCTGAAAATTGGAGAGGGAGATCATGTTGTCCAGGACAGCTATGACTATGCAAAGAACAGATGTTTAAGGCTAATTGATGAGTAGAATAAACCCCACATTCCCTCTTTACTATGTCTCAATATTTGTTTACTGCATGTTTTATTTGGATTTAAAAAAACCCCAACACACACACTAACAAGAAAGATGAGCTTCACTTTCCCTAACTTGTTAAAATAATACACAAAATCACTGCACAAAGCTGAACATGTTGAAATACACTTTCTTGTTGTATTTTAAACTCTTCTACAACAGACCAACGTCCCATTTATCATTAAAACATTGTTCATCTCTCTTCCTTTTAATCATGTGTCTTTTCTAGTTTCATATTATGCTTTGTGAGAACTATGTGCCCATTTTTTATAGATTGAGATTTACAAGTCAGAAGGGGAATGATAAGAAGAGAAAGACTGTTCAAAGGCTGCATTTTCTCCTTATCTTTGTGTGTATCCACATGGAGTCCAAGAAGAAGGTGCTTTTTAGGCAGTTGAAAGAGAAATGCATGTATCTCTTTTTTTTTATATCACTGTCATCTTGTACTTCATGGGATAGATGTATTATTGATGATAAAGCAAGACAGTGACTTGCGGGTGTTCTAACAGAACTGTGCCTCTGAATAGCAGGGAACAATACACTTCTGTCTTGGGGTGATTCTATGACAATACTGTATTTCTCATTGCCTGCTTGATCTCTATTGTACCTTTAAATTGCAAAGAGGGAGAGAGAAGCCAAGAGAACTCTTCAAAGCAGCTAGCTTGACCTTGTAATTAGAATGTTTGCATTCTTTTCTCTCCTGATGTGACAACTTTGTTGGTTAGAAGAGTTTTGCTCTCTAGCTTCTTTGGCTTTCAGTGGAGAAGGGACTGTGATCTGCCTCAGCGGCTTCTGTTCCTTTTTGGACTGTTTTTGGCTTGCTTTTCTTCCGAGACAAGCTATCATCTCCGGGACCTGCTTGGCGGGACCCTCCAAGGGGGATCATTGGACCCTGCCGGGCCTGGCCCAGCATAGGACTGCAGATTTTACCTACAGAAAGAACTCTAAAATCCATAGTCCTCTTTTAGGGGACGGGGGAGGGGGTTTCAATATCCTTGTTTACCCCGTGACAGCGAGGGACTCTGTTTGTTAAATAAATAGTTTTTTTCACTTTCACTCGAGAAATTATTTTCCCAAACCCGTGGGGAAGGGGCTGCCAGGGCCTGCTTGCCTGGCAGGCAGGAGAGAGAGAGAGAGACACCCTTTTTGGGTTGTTTCCCTCTGGATTTGTGTCCAAACTAGCACAACTTCTGAAATGGAAACACCAGTTTGAGCTGAAGGTCCATGGATAAACAAAGGCAAGAAAGTCCTAGTCTGAGGACTCACCAATACCTGTCCTTGACCACACTTCTCTGCCTGATGTATGTCAACTGAATCTTGTGCCATAATGAACTCTGAGCATTTGTTTTGTAGCTGTTCAAGACTTCCAGTTCTGGTTTTGTCAGCATCAGATCAACTGCAGTTCTTGACATAAATAGACTATGTTGGGGCCTGACACACACAGAAGGTCAGTGTATTTTTAAAGCCAAATGTGTATCTGTACAAGCATGTGAATCTTAAATGTCTGTATGACATTCATGGATACAAGACTGTTCCAGGGACTGTTAGTTGCCTGGCTTACTGAATTTGCCAGGCCAATCTTCCCTTCAGATTTATAGTAGAAACTACATATGGGTGGGAAGTTGTGTATAGGGGAATACATGAATTTAAGGATAGTCTTTATCCTGATAAGGAAGTGTTTAATAAAGTATTACTTATCTCCACCATGAGAGATTAATAGCCTCTACATACAAATACCAAACTGGTATGCCTTGCAATTCCTCTTACCATAATTTTTAGCTTGATTTCTTAAGGAAAACTGACTATCCTTTTCCTAAAGAAATTTCTGTATGTATATCCCATTAACTTTTTAGACATAGATGAACTTGATCAGTAGCTTAGCAGAATGGTAGACATCTCAAAGGTCATATGCCACAACCTCCTCCCCTCCAGTCATGTGGTTATACCCAGCATGGTCTTTATGTGCACATGCAGAGTTCCAGGCTTTTCTGATGTGAAGTGACTCTAATGAAGTGTCTCGTAATGGGAAGGACCAGATGAGTTTTCAGGCAAATAGCACTGAAAATGGGCTGGAGGCTACCTGGCCTATTCTTCCAGCCTGTGATCTGCACTTGAAAGGCTCTTGGGAGGAAGGGATGTTGGTTCTGGAATAGATATATTGTCCTGATATCTGTGGATGTCATGTGCACCCTAAGTTCCTTGCCCTGTTATTAAATCAAGACTGTCACATTATATATTTCATTCCCAGTGAGAAAAAAGGATAGCAGCTTTCTTACTCTTGGCAGTCAGAGAGTGTGATGAGTGGAGATAGAAGTCTTTTGCTGGAATTTTGTTTTGAGTTCTTTAAATTGTGTAAGCAAGAAACATTAAAAAGGCACTCAAAGGCAATTCCTGTACAGTTTAATCCACTTTTAAAGGGCTGTCTGATGGCAACAAAGTTAAGTAGTATGTTATACTGTGATGTTTTCCTTAATCATATGCTAAAACATCCTCCAGATCTAATCCAATCAGGAACAGATTTCGTTTGATTTTGAGACCACAAAACCTGCAAGTAAGAGTTCAGGAATATTTTGAAGTGAAAAAGGTAGCATATCTTGGAAAGGTGGGGGCGTGGTATCAAGTACCCACTGTTTTTACTCTGATGAGGAGTTGTGGGCTGTCACAGACTTAAGCCTGCTTTTGTCTCTAGTGTCATCTAGTGGAAATTTTGCTCCTTGCAGGGCAGTATTGTAAGTTGAAACCTATGAACACACTGCACCAACTCAGCCAGATCAGAAGCCTGGAAGTATACTGAGGGACAAAATTTAGCTGCTGCAAGAAGCATTAGAAACTAGCAGTGATGTTTGTCATGAACAGGTCCAGTGACAAACCAGGTATGTTGGGCTCAACTCCAAGAACTTGCAAAACCCACAACTGAATATTAAGCTGAAAGGGCAGGGGAGTGGAGAGAGTGGGGAGAAGAAAGAAAAAGAAACTGTTTAGAGGAAAGCACATATTTTTTCCCCTCTCATGTAAAATACAGGAAGAATTTTCAAGTGTTTTGTTGTCATTACCATTTTGATACAAGTAGTTCATGCTGCTATGGGAGAATTGCAATTAACACTGTTGACAGTGTCAGTGTAACTCCTGTTGTAGGAGGCACTGCATTCCCATATCTCTGTTGGCTTGCAGAGCCTCAATCCACACCAAAGGAAGGAGGAATGCAACACTCTGGGCATGGAGATGCATGATTTTGAGTCTGAAGATCATACCCACCTCATCTTTTCATGTACCAGTCTGTAATTACTTTGCTGTGGGTCTTCAAAAGCTGTGAAGAAGAGGACTCAATGACAGAAAAGTGATGTCTCTAGTAAGCCAGACTTCTATGCAGTGTCTAATTTTAGTGTTTATCTGATCAGTGTGTAACTGAAAGTGTTGTCAAATGACAGCTAAAACCCTAAAAACATGCGCTGTGACCATCTTTTTATCACTAGTTACAAGTAGCTGTGGGGACAGGAATCTAGGATGTCTGATTTTGTTCTGTTGTTCAGTTCAAGAGTGAAATCAGAATAAGTGAGCATCAAATGTAGTCCAAGTCTGTAGGTGAATATAATTTTGGGGACAGACACTCTGATCTGTCCATGAAAATAGCAGAAATTTAGAGATCAGTTTTTTAACTTAGTACTTGCAACTATTTAATTGAATTCAGAAACTGGTGGGTTCAATGTTTCCTTTCTAGCACAACTGCATGGAATAAGATGTTATCACATCAGTTCAGGCATTCATGCAGCACCAGAAAATTATAAATACAATGTCAGTTGTTTTCTTCCTTCAGTTGCTATAGACAAGCATCTGAAGTAAGGTAGAGTGGCATCTTTCCATACTGTCATTCTCTGTATTTTCATTTCCTAAGACTGTTTCCATAGTACTTTAATTTGAAGTATACATTCAGAAATAGCGGCATTTTCATGACATCTGAGTAATAGTTGCCCCTCACTTGCCCCTTGTCACTGCAGGAGCAGGCTTACTCACCACGTTAGGCTATTAACCATTGCTTTATTTACCACATTAGGCTATCAACCAGAATTTGTACATAATTTATGTACTTACGGATTTGCAGTTGTCATTCTTCACTTTTTCCCCAGTTCTCCTTTTTAATAAGTTCTGGCATAGGACACAGACCTTCCTATACTTTTAAGTGATCCTCTCTGAATCTTTCCCAAATTTTGACATGGATATTGTTCAAGAAAGCAAAGAAATGGTCAACGAACAAATCAGATAAAGAAAGAATTAAGTGCTGTTAATTTATATTTAATGGAAGACTTTTTAAAAAAATTCAGTAATTCAGTATTAAATACCAAACTTTTTCTCATTTCAGTTCTTAAAAATAGTTTTGCTGTAGCCCAAACAACATAAATCTATTGTTCTCAGGCATGAGAGGTGTCCTCTTGGTGGGAGAATTGTGTGGATGATGGAATATATCCAGCCTCCAGATAATCATCCTGTTATTCAGATGCCAGAATCTGTGATCAGTTGTGAAACACAAATACAGGCAACTTTCTGCATATATTTCTGTGGCATTTGCAAGGCACCTACTGCTATGTATTATTCTATTATGTTTTGCTACTGACATGAGATTGCTGCAGAGCTGATCCATAGGTATATAAAAAAGTTAATTATTTGGCATGTTGTTGACTTATTACACTGACTTTTTATGACATTATGAGTCAAAATCAGACTCTTTGCTCAATCTTCAGTGGTCTGGACTTGGATGTAGTTCAAGCTGCAAGTGAGGGCTATGGTGAACAGCCTTCTAGACAGTGGAGCCTTTTCTACAAGTGTCCAAATCTGAATGGAAAATGGAAATAATTTTGGCTTTCAAGATTTTTCTTTGTTTTAATGAAAGTTTACAGTTCTGAACAAAAATCTGTGTGCAGCCATAACACAGCTGAAATCGGTGAATGATTCCTAGGCAAATAATAACAGGGAAATTTGACAGAAACTAGCCCAAATTCATGCAAACATTTGGACCAGTTAGCACAATTTTTATTTTTTTTCTCTTTCTGTTAAAAAAAAAAATTCCAGGAAATCCTCTCAGCCTCATTAAGGTATTTTTCAAGGTTTTCAGTCTTTGCAGCAGAAAGTTTTCAGGGTTATCCTGTGACCTTTCAAGCATGGAAATGTCAGCTGAGCAATACTAATAGAGGAATGAAGTGTTTTGGAGTCTGTTATTAGTAGAAAGGTACCAAAAAGGTAATTCAGGAGAATTTAATTTTGTTTGAGGTTTGGGAAAAAAACCCCACAACTATATGCAGGAGGGAAAAATAATTCTTAGATAAATCATTCTGATTTAGATAAATGGTTCTCATTCCACTTAGCAAAATGCATATTAAGTGAATTAAATATCAGACCAAGTAAGTGCAAAGTAATGGACAAAACCTGACATGCACCTGCTGTGTCATTTCTGTCTCTTAATGAACAGTAAATGATCCAGCTGTTTTGCCACATGTGCTGCAATGTTTAGCTACAGAAATGGAGAGATGGCCATAGAGACATGGTAAAGTTACGCTAGGTTCCTGTTTAAAAGAAGGCGATCAAATGTCAATTTGTAATTTGTGATCATTTCCAGAAAGGCTGCTTTTAAATTTAACGTAAGACAGGAAACAGGTATGCCATGAATGGCAGATTCATGTTTAAAATCCTCTACTTTTAAGAATATAAGTGAAATGTGAGAACAGGTAGTTCTTAAACTGTGTTTTACTCTGTCCAGTCTAAGTTAGGAATAAGAAAATGCGTATCAGACTGATAAAAGAGAAGTCAGATCCTGTTATCTGATTTTACTGAGTGGTAAAATGAATTTAGAATTTGGTTCTTGAGACAATATAGCTCTTTTTTCTTATCTGGATCAAGGTGCTGTTGCATTATTTTTAACTTGATGGCAATTTTGTTGCCGAATTGACAGCTTGAAAAAATGTATCCTCTAAGCAAATTACCTCTAGTTTGTCATGAGAAAGACTGAAGTTTGTTTAGGAAACCATCTTAATTGTGATTTTGTTTGATCTTAGAGATCTTTTTTGTGCTGGAGGTCTCGGTTTCAGGACAGTGTGACAACTAAAGCAGCCATAGATTCCCTCCTTCGTTTGAGTACTTTGCATGTTGATGCTGCTCCTCAAATCTTGTCCAGAGGCAGACAGCCACATAATTTGCTAGATGATCAGAAAGATAACCTTAAAGGTGCTTTCTACATCGCTTGTCATCTTCTCATATTTTTGAAAAGGGATTTGGATGTGAGGAAAAGAAAGAGGACGAGAAGCAATGAGTATGTGTAAACTTTGTATAGTTTATTTCAATACCATAGCTTCTGAACAGGACAGGATGGTTTGTCAAAGCCAGGGCAGGTAAAATGTTAATATAGCAAACTCGCTAATTTGTTGTTACTTTCTGTATAAACAAACCAGAAGTTTATAATGAACTAGCACTACTCAAATTGATGAATGCTAAAACCCTGTAGCATAGAGGATGCAGTGTTTTGGAATGATCATATTTGCAAATGGATATCTGCAAGTGCTGCAAAAGAAAAAAGCAACACAGAGAAAATGTAGGATGTGACTGATGCATGGTCATCTTAATGTTCTGCAGAGCAGGGTAGACTGTGACTTCTGTGTCCTGAAGGACTGTTTATTAACGAGAAAGTGTACGAATTTTTAAATTATTTTTTCATGTATCTTAGGTTACACAGCTTTGCATGTGCAAAGCAGCGTAATTCCTCTGGGAATATTCACCCAAGGAATACTGATGTGGATGTGCAGAGCCCTGAGGTGTCCTGGGATTTGTGGAGTGGTAGGGCTGCAAGGCAGCAGGAGCATTTCTTTCAGGCAGCATGATGCAGGAGCTGCATGCTGTAATTTCAGAAACATAATACCAAATTGTAGATCTTTGCAGGTAGCAAATCTGTCCCAAGCAGTATTCTGCTCATTGCCCTTTCAGGCAATAATGGGGCAAAGGAACAGATCTTCATAACCATACATGCTCAGTGGGTTTTCCTTATGGGAAATGAAAGGATGTACCTTAATATTTTTAAGGTTTTCCATTTGTGTGTTTTTCCATCCAAACTAAAATTTCAGTCATACTAAAGTATCTTTTTAACTTCTCTGGGAATGTAAAGGTGTTTACCTTGGCACATATTGCTTGGTGCAAGAGTGAAAGATGTGTGTTGTAAGTGAACATCAGACTGGAAGATTTACAGATGAGGGATATTTTGGAGTTGCATATGCCACTGGACTGCTCTAAAATTTAGAGATCATGTTTAAAAATGGAAATAATGAGTACAATGTAAAACAATTGGATTACAAAAATGAAAGATCTCACCCAACTGGCTTACCAGTGACAGAGTGTTACGGTCTGGTTTTTAAAGTTATTAGAAATGCCTCTGCCCGAATTAAGGTGCAAATGAGACCATATGCCAAAGTCAGTAGTGTGGGTTTTATTTGATAGTAAATGGGAGAGAGAGAGAAAGAAAGAAATAGAAAAGAGGTGGGGGGACAGAAAGAGAATGGCAGAGACAAATTAAAGAAAATATCACCACTCTGTAGATCCCAACGATGTTCCATTGGTCCTTTCCAGCTGGTCTTCTTGGTGGTTAGGGTCCCTCAAAAAGCATAGAATCCAATGGATTAATATATATTCAGGCCAGGTGGGAATACTCAGGTACCTCCCCAGGGAGGGGAGGGGGGGTCATCTTCTCCTCTGGAAATAAACTATACAAGGTAAGTTGCAGTGAAGCTTATACTCAGCTGAGTGAGTAGGTGTTATACTTGTTTTCTCATATTGAGATATGTTTCCTCAGCTATGAAATAAATAACTGATCATTTAAAAGGAAGACATGCATATGTGTTTTATAATCTGAGATGTGCAGCTACAGGACAGGAAGTTCCATACTGCTGGGTAGCAGTATACTGACAAAATACAGCATGTTTTTCCAATAATAGTTCAGCTAACTTTATGATTAGAAAACTGCCTTTCGACACTTACAATCTGGGATTCAGAAGGAAAAAAAAAGCTGTCAGTGCAGAGAAAAGTATTTTCAATGCAAAATTATGTGCAAATGTCTTTCTTTTGGAGGCAAGGCTACAAACCATACAAGAACATGCACGTGTACTTGAAGAGCTCTTGTTGGCATTTACTACTTTCCTGATAATTTGGTCTGGAAAAACAAACAAAACCCAGTTAAGCCAAAATATCTTCTAAGAGGATCCTCTAATAGACTCGTCTTTGTCAAGTGTATGTAAGTGAAGAAAGGACTGTTAAGTACTCATCTTAAAAGAAGAATCCTCTAAGCTGCAGATGTTTTCAAACAGTTAATATAAGTGGCAATTCTTGCTTTCGATAAGAATGTTCCAATTTCAGAAGGCAGGTTCTCTTCTATTTTCTTCTTTCTCACACAGTAAATTCATTGTATCATGTAAGTCTTAGTCTCATGTTTGTCTATGCTTTGGATAGACCATGCAGCATTCATCTTGGATGCACAAAATGAGACTCATGTGTCATTATACCCCATTAGCACAGGTATTGTCTCACAAATTCCATACTCCATATGTGCAGGTACCATGGGAATCATATGAATAGCTAGGGTTTGACTAGTTGATGTTGACAGTGAGACAATATTCAAAGAAAGCTGTAATGAAAATTGCTCTAATAAGTTTCATTCACATGGACATTCATTTCTGAACGAGTGAGTGAGTATTGATAAGCAATACAAGTAAATAGGACAGTGTATAACAAATGTACCTGTACATATAGACTTTGTTACACATGATGCCTGTTAGCACCTACATATCAGGTAATCTTAGCAGTGCATGAGCTAAAGCAGTCTATTTTTTTACTTTTTCCAAAACACTAAAACTTGTTTTTGTTAATTCATCAAGATTTTGATTAATTTTAGATGTTAAGATCTCTACATTGCATAGGTTTTAAAGCTAAAGAGAACAAGGTTAATCTACAAATATTTACCTTCAACAACCTAGTAATACTAACTACATCACATTTAATGATATCCAGTTTAATTATGAAACATCTGTGATGGAGGCTGCATAACATCTTGCCTTAAAGACAGTTTTACAAAAACAGGACCACTTTAGGAATACTGATGATGATATTGAGAGCATGTCAATGATGTTTTGCTAACTGAAGGGGACATGCAAGACCATGCTGTGAAATATCGTTTCTAAGTGTACCAAGGCGAAATAGTTCTGTACTCTCTGAGCAACCTCAAGTAGTATCTGTGGGTGTGGTGGTTTGACTCTGGCTGAAGGCCAGGTGCCCATCAAAGCCACTTTAACATTCCCCTCCTCAATGGAACAGGAGAGAGACAACAAAAGATTCATGAGTTGAGAAAGGATAGGAAGGGATCACTCATTGATAGCTGTCATGAACAAAACAGACCCAACCTGAACAAACTAATTTTATTTATTACCATTCAAAATCAGAGTATGAGAAGAAAAACAAATCTTAAAAACAGTTTTCCCCCAGTCCTCCCTCCTTCCTGGTCTTAACTTTATTCCCAATTATCGATATCCTCCTCCACAGCAGTGCAGAAGGATGGGGATGGGGGTTATGGTCAGTTCATTTGATGTTGTTCTGTTCCTGCTTCCTCCTCAGGGAGAGAAGTTCTTCCCCTTATCCTATTCCAGTCCTTCACAAACTTCACCAATGTGGTGACCTGCCTTGCCATGGCCTCCTCCCTCTCCCTCTGCAATGATCTTAGTGTCTGCATAGTTGTTTCTCTGATATATTCTCACCCCTCTCTTCCCTGGCTGCAATTACTTCTGTGCAATAACTTTTTTTTTTCCTTCTTAAATATGTTATCAGAGAGGCATTGCTATCATCACTGGTTGTCTCAGCCTTGGCCAGCAGTGGGTCCATCTTGGAGCTGACTGGCATTGGCTCTGTAGGACATGGGGAAAGTTTCTAGCAGCTTCTCAGAGAAGTTACCCCTATAGATCCCCCACTACGAGAGCTTTGCCACATGAACTCAATACAGTGTACCTAGTCAGTGATGTATGTGTAAAAGCAATATTTCCTCATGTAAATGATAGGGATGTTTATTTATTTTCCATAAATGGTGAATACATAAAGCAATAAGTGTTAAAACATAACTGCAATATTGTTTCTTGGAAAATGCAGAATGAAAATAGCTTTGCTGCTATTTCATTGCAAGTTTCTTTGACCTGTGAATCAATCTTTTGAGCTACAAGATAGCTCTAGTGTAAATCATTGGAATAAAGCTTTTTTGCTTTTCCCCTAGTCCTCTTTAGAGCAAAAGGTATTACATATATATACAAATACATACATACATACATATACATAGAAGTATAGTTGTAATTTTTATAAGTATGTTTCAATCTTGAGTCTATGAAAAATTTGGTCTCATTTTGGGAGCAAAGCTTGGATCAGTTCTTGGGCCAAACAACATCTGTCTGGCATTATATAACATTAGTTGAAAACAAAATACATGATTTATTTATCCCCTGTAAGATGTGAGGGTTTAAAGTCAGCCACAGAGTACATGAACCAGAATGAGAATTACAGTAAAGATGTTCTGTGGTAACTCTAGTAATATAAGAGATAGTTGTATCCATTCAGCAGTGCAGTTTTTTTCTCTCTGTTGCCTTGTAATGGGATGAATCCTAGTTGTATAATGGTCCAACATTTTGAAACTTGTGGCAAAAGTCTGCTAGTGCAAATACTTAATCTACAAACAATACTTAGTGGGAGTGCGTTGGTACATCTCTGTGCAGTGGACAGCATTGACAGCACCATCCTACTTTGACAGAGAACTGGGCTGTTTATCTTTGCACCTATTTTGTCTGAGACATTTTTAGAGGAAACACATTTAAAAGTGTGTGCTTGCATATGCTGGAGAAGTACATTGTGACTTTTCCTTCCTTTGTAAAGAGAAGCAGGCAGCAGTACAGGGCACAGTGCTGTGCATAGGGTAGGTGTGTAAGCAGGGGGTGATATGACAATGGGCCTTCTGCCTGCTCCACCCCAAAGTCTAGCCCTGTTCATAGGTCTCCAGATGCAAGTGTAGGAGCGCAGCATGAAGGCTGCAATTCCTGTTGCCTCGAGCTTCTGATGCACTTCTATATTGACATCCTTTGCTGCTCTCTCAGATCCCCTCTGTAAACCTCATGTCTCCCACACATCCTCTACCAGACCACTTCACAGAAGGGAAGTCTTCCCACCCTTCTCCTCCCAGAAGGCAGAAGGGAAGTGATAATATAGACGATAGTCACTAAATGTAGACTTACCCAGGGAGTCATCATCTCACATGCCTTTGCACCTCCCCATTTGGCATCCCCTTCTTCTTCCCTCCTGCCAGAGTCTCACACTTCTCAGCTCAAAAATCCTGTCCTGTTCCAGCTCCAGCTCCTGGCACGGATTTCCAATACTTATCTAGCAGCTGTACTTATAAAACAATTCATTCAGAAAAGACACTAGTAGATTAAAAGACAGGACCAGGATGAGAAAGATAGAACATTGTAGATTTTCTCAGGCCCTTGTTTTTTCATTTGAAAAAGCTTATGGTGATAGACGTATCAGACTCTGAAGAGGACTGCTATGGAAGAAGATGTTTCAGAGGTAGGAGGCAACTGGAGCCTGCATAGGCAGCATATGGAGGAGGCCAAGGGAAAAGATTATGAGCAAAGGAGTATCTGTTGTTTGGTGTATCTGAGTATGGTGACCTCTGTGGGGTTGTGTTTATCACAGGGTCATTTACTGTTTTGTTTCCAGTCCTCATGCTCTTAGAGGGCTAGGAAACCAATGGTACATTGGCTTACATTTCACATATTGATTTCTTGTTTTTTCTTTCATATCATCTGCACAAAGAAACTGCAGTCCAGGTTTAAACTAGGGCTGTTTTTCTCCTGGAGGCTGATGTAATTCTCCTTAAACAGAGATGTTGTGGTTTAACCCCAGTCAACTATCAAGCAACAGGCAGCTGCTTGCTCACTCTGCCACCAGCAGGATTATGGAGATAATCGTAAAGGTAAAAGCTAGAAAACATGTGGGTTGAGACAAAGATAGGTTAATAGGGAAAGCAAAAGCCGTGTACACAAGCAAAGAAAAAACCAAAGTATTAGTTCACTGCTTCCCATAGGCAGGCAGACATTCAGCCGTTTCCAGGAGAGCAGGTATAATGGTGTATAACAGTTACTTGGAAAGACAAACGCCAACATTCCAAACATTCCTGCTTCCTCCTTCCCTCCAGCTTTGTATACTGAGCATAATGTCATATGGTATTAAATATCCTTTTGGTCAGTTTGAGTCACCTGTTCAGGCTTTGTCTTCTCCCAAGCTTCCATGCACCCACAAATTCCTTGCCATCTCTATTTTATCAACACTGTGGTCAGCACCACTATGAAAACAATTAATTTTACCATCCAAAACCAGCACAAGAGACCAAAAGGATTTTGTTGCAGCTTTTGTGTAAGCATTCATGTGTCAAGATTAGAAAATGCATCATGCTCCAGGGTTTGACAGTACAGGAGAAAAAAATTGTCTCAAAATCAAGTTTCCTTTACAGTGCAGGAATCCATTCTCCTTTTGACTGTTGTGGGAACAGCAAAGCCAGAAACTTGCCCAGCAGTAAACTGATTTTGGGCTAGATTTCTTCACCCTTACACTGAACACCTTATTTCAGATGACCTATTTGTGAAACTAGCAGTACTGCTTACATAGGAGGATGATGTTCTGTTCAGTAGAGGAGGCAGAACCATCCCTTCTGAGGCTCCTTCAGCTATTGCTTTATTTGTAAAGAAGCACTTTCATTCCCATTTGCTATTTTCTTTGTGGATTTTATTTATTAAAAGTGAAACATGGGATGCTTTGTGGAAAAGAGATTAACATGGAAAATATTTATCTTTGTGTCATCCTTGGGAATCCATTTATCGTAGTATTACAATTCATCGTTTTCTCTGGCTGAGGAAATGCTATTATTATATTTAAAATAAATGCTGAAATGATATGTCTATCAAATAAAATTGACATAGAATGTCTTACTGTTTTTTACCCAGCAATATCAGATGTACCTTCTTAAAAAACAGTGTGGTTGTAGATGACTTCATTTATTCCTAAATAGAGCTATGTAAGTTTTCAATCTAAGGTTTTATCTAAGTTAATAGCACTTCTCTGAAATATAATGTTTTCATGTTAGCAAAAATGAACAGGAGATAAAGAACACTATGCCCTAATGAAATCATAGGGTTGATTTTCAAATAGCCATACCGAATTTGGTAAAATTAGAAACATTCCTGCATAACCGGCTTAGTATCTTTCTTATTATTACTGCATCACTTACTATGCTAACAGAGTGGTAACAATAGGTATTTTCTGCCTTTGGGATATCAGTGCTGGAAGAATGGCTAGAGGAATCCTAAGGCTTCTGGATCCGTTCCTGGGATCACTGTACAAAAAGCATCTTCTTAAATTTATCCTTTCAAACTCAACAAGTCTGAGTTTTAAAAAATACCTTGTGGTACCATCTGATAAATATAATAGGGATTACAAAGGAAAACTTTACTCTCAGGCACATTTTAATGACATTTCATTATTTGTAACAAGTGAACTCATGTCTTAAATTTGACCATCTGTAGTTTCAACGGAAACTATACCACAATTACATGTACCCCCTTTTCTGTGTCTTTCTGTGAGTTCATGATGATATAATACAACACAAATCTGTTTTATCTCAGTGGCATCTTCCCTAGCTAACATGCCCAAGTAAACAACAAACACGTGATCTGAGGCACCACATATTTCTTGAGATTTCTCCAGTACTTACTGAAGCCAAGAGGACATTTGAAAGATGAGCTGATGTTTCTAGTTCTGAATTTTTTCCCTGGCATTATTTGCAGTTCAATATGAAATAAACTCTTTATAGGCTGCCCTGCATAAAGAAATGTTTGCACAATTTCAAAATACAGGGACTAATCACAGGGCAAAGCAGAAATTTCAGTTCATTGGTAGGACTTTCTTGATTACTTTTTAGCTGCTTTGAGCTTCGTAAAAGGACTGGGAAAATAAATGATCTGCTGAACCTCTTCCCATGTATTTTAAAGGTCTGAGGACACGGTATGAGATGCAAACTACTTGCTAGCTCTTGTGCTAAGCCTCAGCTGCTTTCTACCTGCAGCAAGACTTCAGCACTGGCAACATTAGATGAACTCCCATAGGGGGATGCATAAAGCCAGCAGAAATTTCTGTGAGGGGAGGGGGATTAAAAATCTCTCAGAGTTCTGCCCCATCCTCAATGTTTGGGGGTGCATAAGCAAGTCCAGACTTCTACCACCTCCTTTTTGTGTCACACAGTCATTGTAGGCACTCGTATAGGCATTTCAGTTAGGTACATACCTCAGAGACTGTGGCGATTCTCGAGTCTGGAGATGGACAGGACACTGAAGAAGCAGTAAAAAGCTTCTTCCTCTTTATTCCCAGCACCAGCATATATATACTTGTCTCCTGTTTACATACCATCCTGTCTTACAAACACTTGTTATAACATCAACTACCACAGTTCCCATCAGCTAGCTTCCCCCTGGACACATCATTGCTACACAGTTAGCCTGCTTCCTCCTCTGTGGTCCTCACACTCTCCTTTCCCACAGATCTCGTCTCACGGCATGTTTACGTGATTCTTTCAAGGGTACAGTGTGATCTGGTCAAGGTCAAAGCTACTTTCCCGTGTGAGGCTGTCAAGCCAGCTGTCAGCCCTCACAAGAGACTAGTTATTCCTTCCCTTCCCATGAGGCACTTTGTATCTTATCTTCTCTGACTTTTGTAATGAAATTATGGCTTTCTTTATTGCTTCCTGCCTTGGTATAAAAGCTTTGGCAGTGGAGAGACTGTTGTGAAAAAGGGCACCTACTTACCACACTGTGAGCCTCATGTAAACACCTCAGGAGATTAGATGAGAATGTTACATGTGACTGTGGTGTTTACTCCACCTGATCAGAGCCTCAGGCAATCCAATTCCTTTACATGAGGCTGGCAGGCTGTGCTGATTGTGTCCCTTTCCAGTGACTACGCCCTACAGTGTCTGTAGTGTAAGGGCCATATTTCTACAACATGAATAAACCTCCTCTACTCAAGTTATGTCTGTTTGACATAAATAGTTACTAATGTGAAAACATAATGAGGTTATCTTAAAGATGCCACAATCAGCATGCAGTAGAGGTGATGTTAGTCCCTTGTTTGGTAATAGTCATGTGTAGGCTTATGAAAAGTCCAACTTCAAAGTACCATGCTGTAGAAAAAGTAGGAAAAAAATGCAAGAAATATGAAGAAAGAAGAGAGGTTTATACTGGAGAAAGGTTGAACATCATATCTTTCTGCAGGGAAAGGGGATAAAACCAAAGCCTGGTTTACATTACCTTTTTATCTGAAGCAATGGCAGATGTTCCAGCTTAGCATGGTCTGGTCTTATTACAACAGTTTGCTTTGCCTCCTTATTTGCAACTATCCATGTATGATTTAGGACTGATGCAGTTAGAAGGAAACAGGCTTTTTTCCACAATTTTATTGCATTTAGCAACCACTGTAGTTATGGGGCAAGAGACTGGTACAGAACTAACACAGAAGCCCCCATGGCAAGTCATCTGCTACCCCATCTGTCTGTCCAAGACTTAGTGACACATTAGAGTTCTGGGGCCTTGTGGCTGCATTTCAAGCTTCAAAGCTCATTAACTTGGCAATTGGTGGAAAATGGTTTGGCACTCTGCAGACCCTGCCTAGTATATTCTGGACTGAGATTTGAGGGTTTTTTCAAAAGAGACTACCCAATGATTAACCAACTGTGTCTGCAATTATATACCTCTGTTAACTAGCTTCCTTCTCAGATGAGAACAGTTATGTAACCTGTTTGAAATTTGCAATGCCATTGAAAATACAATCTCTCGCTTCAAAAACTAATACATGTCTTGCAAGGAGGGATATGCAGTGATGGGAACTGTGGAGGGAAGAGAGAGAAAAAAATGCTCATAATCAAGAGCAGGAAGGATGTAGGATGGATGTTGAGGTGAATATTTCAGTTTCAAGCTTTTTTTCTGTCTGCTTTTCACACTGTATGTAAGCACCAGGTTACTCTGATTTAACGTGCTGTTGCAGAAAATTCTTAGGTCATCTTGTGAGTCATCTCTAAATTTTATTTCCACCTATTGATTCCAGGAATGGAAGAAGGAGGGATCTACAATCTGCAAATTCTTATGTGCTCTTCTGGCTTTGTCCTGTGTGTCTTTTTGTTGCTGCTTAAAGTCAGTACTCAAGAGGTGTTTTTTTTTTCCCCAAATGTTTACTTTTTGATACATAATATCTATTAAATTATACGCAGTGTAATATCTTCCTGGTGTTACAGAATACTCTTCTGTCTCCTTATCGTGTAACAGATTAGAAGACATATAAGGCTGACAAATAATTTTTTATGTAGCCATCAAGTGACATAGAAATGGAAGCATCTCAAAATTTATGAGGAAAATGATTGCTTCAAGTGGTGTGTCAAATCCAATATGACTACTGGTGCAATACACTTGTGGGAAAGCTACGTTTTTGATAAAGAGAGAAATAGAATCTTACCAAGGTATCAATTTTAAACTTATTGGTAAAGTGGTGAGACCAATCTGTAGTTTGCTTTATATTACTGGGAAATACAGTTTGGCTTACTTGACAGATAAGGAAATGGAGGAAAAATTATAAAAGATACTTTGAAATAAATACAGTGTTATTTTACTACCTCTTGTGAAACTGTCCATCTGTACTTGCTTTCTTAAAGATGCCCATATGATTAAAAAAGGCCATATGGATACTTCATGTCAGAACCGGGATTAAAGTTCAGGATGAATACTGAACAGTTTTTCTGGGGTGAATAACCTGCCCTTAGATGCAGACTTTGTCAGTCTTAAGCTAATTGCAAATTTGGTTTTGAACCTCATAAAACTGTTTGGGCAAATATGTATGAGGAAAAGCCAAAGGAAGCAAGCATTTCCTATGTGTCAGTATCGAATTTAATTCTCCATGTCGCCTAACTCAGCTCCATCCTCTCACTTCCCTAATTTCCTTCTGTGTGTCCAGATTTGCCAAATCAGCCCCCCAGCCAGAAGTAACAGTCTGCAATAAGACAAAGGAGAGTGAATCCTTATACTGGTGGTCAGAGCACAAGCCTGCGAGAGTGACCTGGCTTTAGGGCCCTGCTCCAAGAATTATTCAAGTATTTCTCACAAAGCAGAATAACTGCAATGGGAGAGACTGAGGAAAAGATACTTCCAAGGCAGGCATGAGCTCTCTTTCAAGGTGCTAGACTTTCTTCAAGTCTCTCCATGGAGTGAGGAAGTACAAATGGAAAAGAGGCCTTTCACATTGATCGAAATAAGCTTCCCACCCCATTCCCCACAGCAGCAAGTTTGAAGGGCAAGGAGAGAAAAGAGGTAATTGCCCCCTTTTCTTCCTTGTTTTGCAGTCTGCACATTCATTTCAATTACAAATTCCTCCACTTTGTTTTCCAACTAAGAAAAGCTTTTATTAGTTTAGACAAGTCACCTTGATCTTCTGTGGAAATAAAATAAAAAAAATCACTAGTATGTCAAGACCATCAGCTAATAATGCTTTCTTCTTGAAAGTTATTTTCTTCCTCCAAGTCTCTGGGTTTCCTTCTTCCAGACAGTATCATACAGTCATAGAATATCCTGAGTTGGAAGGGACCCACAATCAAAGTCCAATTCCTGCCCTGGACAGGATAGCCCAAAAATCACACCATGTGCCTGAAAGCATTGTGTAAAGACTTCTTGAACTCTGGAAGGCATGGTGCTGTGACTGTTTCCCTGGGGAGCTTGTTCTAGTGCCCAGCCGCCCTCTGGGCAAAGAACCTTTTCCTACTATATCACCTAAACCTCCCCAACATAGCTTCATGCCATTCTCTTGGGTCTTGTCACTGGTAACCAGAGGGAAGAGATCAGTGCTTACCACTGCACTTCACCTCAACTGGCTGGTGATGATGTGTCTGATAGACCCTAGGACACAATTGGCCCTCCTGGCTGCCAGGCCAGTGCTGAGTCATATTAAACTTGATGCTGGCCAGGACTCTTTTCAGCAGTGCTGCTCTCCATCCCTCCAATCCAGGGTTGCCCTATCCCAGGTACAGAATCTGGCAATTGTCTTTTTTAAACTTCATACACTTGATGCTTGCTCAGCCCTCTAATTTGTCTAGGTTTCTCGGCAGGGCCTCTCTGCCTTTGAGGGAGTAAACAGCTCCTCCCAATTCACTATCATCATCAAACTTAGTATCCCTTCAAGTCCTGCATGCAAGTCATTTATGAAGATGTTTAAAAGAACTAGGCCTAAGATAGAGCCCTGTGGAACCCTGCTATGACTGGCCACCAGCCTAGTGTAGCCTCATTCATGCTTTGTGCCTGACCCACAAGCCAGTTGCTTAAATACAACATTTTTACCCAGCTGTGTGCTGGACATTTTGTCCAGAGGCATCCTGTGAGAGACAGTATCAAAAGCCTTACTGAAATCCAAACGATTAAATCAACTGGCATGCCCAACCACTAGGAGGATTACCTAGTAGATGCAGAGTGCTCCATATACTCTTAAAAATACAGATATCATCCACACTTTTCCCCCTCTAAATATTATTACAGTTAGAGGATATATGCTGCTCATTTTTTCCTCAAATTTTAACACATCGATACAGCAAAAGTATGAAATATAAATACCTCTGATATGAACTGAAACTTGCAAAGAGACAAGCAAAATCTCCTTCATGATTATAGAGGTTCTTTTGCCAGCCTTGGTTTAGATGAGGCAGAGGTAACTTGCAGCAATATCTGATTACTGCAGGAGATACAGGTCATCATATTTAATGATCTGGAGCTGTAGATGTATTACAGCTTCCATCTGTCACTTTTGATTAATATAGAGCACTGAACTGGAATGGAAATAAAGTTGAAGAGCAACGTAATCAAGGACATCTGGAGTATGGGAAGTATTGGGAGCTCTTACCATCCACCATGGTCACTGTGCAAAAGTCAGGATGACTTTGGCACTGTTTCCTAAGCAGGATGGTTTGTAGTTATGTTGATGTGTGGCACTAAAATAGCATATTACTCCAAACATCTAGATCTACTACCTCAAGTACACTGACATGCTCAAAAATATTTTTCAGCAACTATGAATCAGCTAAGGGAGGTGAACAGTGGCAGGAGAGTGGTAGAGGGCATTTAATTCCAGGAACACTGCTGTACTGGAACAGAAATTGGACATCTGTAGCACTGCAATGGAAACTACCTGTACCATTCATCATAGAAAGTCAGCATTCACCCACTGTGTCATCCTAGGGTTAGATTTATGTTTTCCATATCTGTCCCAAATTTGTACCATAAGGGCCTGATAACAGAGAGGAGTGGTTTTTTTCATAGTAACACTGCAATTTTTAGTGTAAATTTTAAAAAAGGTGCTCAACATATAGTGACAGCATTTACTTTTGCTTGATTCTTCCAGTTTCAGTGACCACTGTGTCTTTTCAGACCTTAAAGGTGTTGAAAAGATATCAGCAGAAAAAATCTTTCCTTATGCTGCACAGCAAAAGCAACGGAATTTTGAAATAATAAAAATGTTGTCTCACTGTATTGTTTTAATGCTTTGTGTTCCTCTTGCATTGTTTTTATTTACACAGAAAAATTAATCGCTAAAGTGGTAGTGTAACACTACCTGAGACTGCTGAGATGCCCCTGTCATGCCAGCAAAGGAAACAGGTTCTGCCCCTACAGGTCCTGATGGTATCAGAGTACACTGTGTGCCAGTGACAGCCAAACCTTTGTATTTTTGTGCTTCTGATGTGCCAGGACATTCGATCCACACTGTCCAATAGACTCAATTTTCTCTCACCTCTATCTGGCTAGAGGCAGGGCCCCTCTAGTTCTGTCTATTGTTCCTGCCCTAGGCATGCATTCTGGTGGTCCCTTCAAGGGGATCAGAAACGTCATCCTCCCTTCTGTTAAGCCTAGCAGCTTGGTCATGAGAAACTGGAGCTACATTCATTCTTGAAGAATTCCTCGTTAGTAGTTACATCTTTTAGCTTACAGACCCATGCTGCTAGGACAAAAATGGGTTTTCCATCTCATCTTCTCATGTCTTCCCCGTGCTCACACAGGAAGAACCTCAGGTTGGGTTGTGGGGTGTACCGCCTCTCCCTAGCTGGGGAACTCCTGCTTCTGATAGCAGGGACTCTGGTGTGTACTGACAAAACTTGGGGAAAGTCCTCTTTAAGCTCCTTCCTGAGCTTCTGGCTCTCTTCAATCCTTTCTTCTAGTTTCTGCATATTCTCTGTCAAATCTGTTTCCACTGCCGAGATTTGGGCTTCTGTTCTGGTGTGGACAGTATCTTCATATGTTCGTAGCATTCTAGTCAATAATGCCCACTGTCTCGTTTCCCTCATTCCATTGCAGCATCTCTAGGAAGTGGGAGTATGCTTGGCCCGTGTGGAGTGAGTTTGAGCCATATCAGTGTCGTACATTTTACAAAGACTGGTAAAATGGTTTGATCGTCATTTGAGAAAAGGATCTTTACCACAGCCAGTTCTTGCAAGCATTGGATTCGTTGCTCCATAGTGTTCCAAGGGCCTTGCTGCAGCTGGAGGTCTTCTTGGCAAAGGTATCTCTCCTTCAGGCTTGTTAAGAGGTTGAGAGGTGTGGGCCTCCTCATGATGCCCTGGTTTATACCCACATCAGATGACACAGATTCCAAACACCTTGCTTCAGTACTATCTAATACTGTAGCATCACCTCCAGTGTCCCAGATTTGGATCAACCAGCTCAATATCAACATCAACTCATTGGTTCATTGGGTGAGGATTGTGGAGACTTTGTAAGGATAAAGATTCAGTAATTATTTCTGGTTTTGATTCCTCTGCTGGCTGTGAGTATCCTGCCTCTCCATTGTCATCCACTGAGTGAATGGATTTGTTCTTATATTTCCTCCTCTGGACAGGGGCGGGCTTAAGTTGTCCTTCTGGTTTGACTGCAGCCTGAGTGATTATGGTGTCTGTGGATTTATTCTCCTTCCCTTCTGGCTGTAGGTGCTGTTGTGCATAATAATGACCAGCATGCAATAAGCATTAGCCACAGCCCAGCACAGTGCAGTAAGTTGCCCCTCTTTGGAGTTGCCACTGCAATTTTTTTTCAGATATTCTGCTCTTATCTGGATTCTAAATTTGTTCAGGGGGAAAGTTCCAAACTATTGGGGCAGAGTATTTCTTCAGAATCTGACCTATATCCTCCCACATTCCATGCGATTTAGGATTTTCCACCACTGGGACAGATCTCTGGGAAACTTCCCTGTAAATCTCAGCCCCATGTTTCAGGCTGTATGGAGGAGACATAGCAGAATTAACAACAAAAATATAGTGTCTTTAACACCCAGAGGTAAAGCAACATTTTCAAAAGGTGACATGTCAGACCTGAGGGGAAGAAGGAAGTAAAAGGCTGGGAAAAATTGTTCTGGTAGATGGGAACAGGAAGCATAATAGCCCCACTATGATCCAGGAGGAAGCAGTTAGTGATTTGATGAGCCACTTTGATGCTCACAAGTCTGTGGGACCAGATGGGATCCATCCTAGGGTGATGACGGAGCTGTCAGAAGAGCTCGTGAAGCTGCTCTCCATCATTTATCATCAGTCCTGCCTAACTGGGGAGGTCCCAGATGACTGGAAGCTGGCCAGTGTGACATCCATCCATAAGAAGGACTAAAAGCAGGATCTAGGAAACTACAAGCCTTTCAGCCTGACCTCGGTGCCCAGCAACATTATGGAACAGTTCATCTTGAGTGCAATCACACCAGACCTAAAGGACAGCCTGGGTATCAGACCCAGGCAGCATGAATTTAGGAGGGGAGGGTCCTACCTGACCAACTTGATCTCCTTTTATGACCAAGTCACCCACCTGGTGGATGAGGGGAAGTCTGTGGATGTTGTCTACCTGAACTTCAGCAAAGTCTTTGACACCATCTTCCACAGAATAATCCCGGAAAAGCTGGCAGTCCATGGTTTGGACAGATGCACTCTTTGCTAGGTTAAGAACTGGCTGGATGGCCGGGCCCAGAGAGTGGTGGTGAATGGTGTTGCATCCAGTTGGTGGCCAGTCACTAGTGGTGTCCCCAGGGGATCTGTGTATGGGCCCAGTCCTGTTTAACGTCTTTGTTGATGATCTGGATGAAGGGATTGAGTCTACCATGAACAAATTTGCAGATGACACCAAGTTGAGTGCGAGTGTCAAGGGTAGGATAGCTCTGCAGACGGACTTGAACAGGCTGGATTAATGGGCTGAATACAGCAATATGAGGTTTAACAAGACTAAGTGTCAGGTCCTGCACTTTGGTCACAACAACTCCCTGCAGCGCTACAGGCTGAGGCTGGAGTGGCTGGACAGTGGCCAGGCAGAAAGGGACCTGGGGGTACTGACTGACGGCAGACTGAACATGAGCCACCAGTGTGCCCACATGGCCAAGGAGGCCAATGGCATCCTGGCCTGTATCAGGAATAGTGTGGCCAGCAGGACCAGGGAAGTCATTCTTCGCCTGTACTCAGCACTGGTGGGGCCCCCCACCTTGAGCACTGTGTCCAGTTCTGGGCCCCTCAATTTAGGAAGGATGTTGAGATGCTGGAGCATGTCCAGACAAAGGCAACAAAGCTGGTGAAGGATCTGGAACACAAGTCCTATGAGGAGCGGCTGAGGGAGCTGGGGTGTTTTATCTTGGAAGAGGCTCAGGGAAGACATTTCCACTCTCTACAACTCTCTCAAAGGAGGTAGTAGGCAGGTGGGGGTTGGTCTGTTCTCCCAGGCAACCAGTGACAGGACAAGAGGACACAGCCTTAAGCTGCACCTGGGGAAGTTTAGCTTGGGCATTAAGAAGAAGTTCTTCACAGAAAGAGTGATTGGGCATTAGAATGGTTTGCCAAAGGAAGGTGGTGGAGTCACTGTCCCTGAAGGTGTTTAAGAAAAGACTGGATGTGGCACTTAGTGACATGGTCTAGTTGATAAGGTGGTGTTAGGTAATAGGTTGGACTTGATGATCCCAAAGGTTTTTTCCAACCTAGTTAATTCTGTAATTCTGTGATTCTCAACTGCTCGTCCAACAGGCTGAATGTGATTATTAATAAATGTTCAGAAGTAGCAGCTGAGACTTGGACAGGCAAACAGCAATGAATACACATCCCAAATAATCCTTATTGCTTCTGATGTTATCTCTACATAAGCTGATATCACAGAGTGTATCCACAAAGCAATCTTGGTTAGATCACAAAAAGAGCCATATCTTGGGCAAATTGTACCATATATACGATGAAGTATACAAGGTTAGATGCCATAGCGCCATTAGACTGAGAAGCATGCTGACCAGTGAGTTCTGTAGGCAACACAAAATGTTTCAGTCAAAATTGTTAGTTTTTCACTTTCTCTCTCATGTCCCTTTTGGATCCCAAATTTGTCTTGGTTTAAGACAATTTAATGGGGTAGACACTTGAAAATGCATCACCTCCTCTTTAGTTTTAACCAATCTCTTTCCACCAATAAGGAGGAATGAATACAACTAAATATAAGGGAAAAAAATGACAGTTTACTAAAAAATGAAACAGGAGCAGGCAAAAAAGTAACCATGAATAATTACTAGATATAAAACTGCTAAATATCACAGAGTCCCTGGGAACAAAGGGAAAGCTAAAATGGCAGAGAAACCCCTGCCCCAATATAGTGCCCTCCACAGATGACTGCATATTCTGAGAAACAAAGGGAGAATGGCAGGCAAACCCTCCCCCCAGGATGGCCCCCTCCACAGATGTGTGTTCTGAGAGACAAAGGGAAAGGGTTCAACCCCTACTGACAAATGCAGTGGAGGTTCCCTTAATTGTTCTGAGGAACACAGACAGAAATTGTGGAGAGTCCCCTCTCTGGTCCATGTAGCCGAGAGAGACGCTGAAGGAAACAGCATGGTAAACAAGCCTCTGTTGTTCCACAACTCTCTTTCCGCCCCAAATGAACAACTGGGAAAAACGAAACCTGGAAATACTATTTCTGGCCAAAAAAAGTCGATGCTGCCAGAGAGCTAATGCAGGCTTTTGTGTGGTGCCTTGGCACGCTTCCTCCTCCTCCTTCTCTGCCTCTTCCTCAGCTGGCTCTACACCAGTTTCAGATGGTGTCAGCTCTGCAGTCTCCAAGCCACTGGTGTTGGTTCTGCTGTCTTGAGTCCCTGTTCCAATCAAAGACAGACTCCCAAGCACTGAAGAACAGTGGCCCAACCTTGATCAGCTCTGGCTTCACGCTATGGAGAGGTGTTGTAAAATTCACTCTGAAACTGTTTTGAATGCTGAAATGCAGCTTCTTGGTTTACTACTGCTCCCCCTTGGGAAAAAAATATGAAAGAAAACCAGAAAGGAGCCTCAGTTCCTGCGGGAGTAAACGGACTACGCACGAGCAAATATGAAGCCAGCAGAAGCCACTTTATTGCCCCCAAGCACCCTTATTATACACTATGGCCCCCCTGTCCAGGCATCCACACATTACATGATTGGCAAAGCAATATACACACATAAAACATGTAATGATTTAATTGGATCTCTCGCTCTGTTCGCCCGGCTACCATGCACCTATACCACAAATCATCAGACAGTTTTCTATCTTTTGTTTATGTTTTTCTTCGGCTGCTGTCCCTGTCCTTGAAGCATCAGCATTCTCTCGCTGTGTACGTTTTCTACGTGCTCTGTTCACTTGTCTTTATGGCTGGTGCACCATGTGTCCATTTTCTTGCAAAAACTCTGTCTCCACAAGTTCCCTCCCATGTTGCCTCAGCTCTGTCTCCCTGCAAGAACAAAAGGGGAACAGAAACAGCCAAGAGGCAAGAGATAGCTCCACCTGAGTGTCCTGACCTTAAAAAGCCTGGGCAAGCCTCAGCCCCATGGTTGTGTTTCTGGCTGCACTTCTGGGTCTTAAAGAGATTGTAACGATTTTGGGCACAGATTGATATGGAATACAAAAACATTTCGGTTTACACAGAACTGCAATTCAGCCAATTCAGGAGCTGGCAAAAGTATTTATTTTGTGACCACAGTTGGAAAAGCATCATCATCTCATTCATACTGATATTCTGTTTTAAGGCCTTAAGTTTTTTATATCCAATTGCTCTAAGAGCTTTTTGGCTTCTTTTATTTCTTTTTGAAGATAAAGAGACTCATCATGGACTGCCATAGAATTTATTGCTTACAGATGCTCAGCTAGAGCTCTGAGTCTCTCTGAGTAGCACTAATGCTCTTCTAATTGATCTCATAGTCCTGTGACT
The DNA here is from genome assembly GCA_013398955.1 of Callaeas wilsoni. NCBI lineage: Eukaryota > Metazoa > Chordata > Aves > Passeriformes > Callaeidae > Callaeas > Callaeas wilsoni. The sequence goes on from VWPU01003722.1 coordinate 54,591, forward strand.
AAATCCTGCAAAGAATGTATAACTTCTGCCTCCTTGCTGGTTCTCTGTGATTTTTCCTTTATAGCAGCAGTATAAGTGCTGCCCCAAGTATAGCACAGACAATGATTTTATCATTCCCTTTTTGCATTTTTCCTTTGTCCTGTATGCTAGTAATGCAATCAGCTATCACCTGTTCATTATCTCAATTAGTTTGTGTCCCCTCCAAACCAAGGGCAGAGGGACAATTATCAAACTTCTCCAGGAGAAAAAGCAAAACATTACCCTTACCCTGGTCATCCTGGGTAACCATTTTTTCTTCAATATCCCTCAGAGGGAAAAAATTCATTCCCACCAGGTGGGGGAAAGAACTGTCAAAGTTTGGTCAACCTCCCTCAGAGGAAGACAATGCCTGCTACATGGGAAGAAGAACACTAAAAGTTCGGTTCTGTTTGTTAAATGGCACTTTTGGTCAGAGAACGGTATCCTGGTCATGATACCAATTAAAATATTGCAGTTCAATAGATGTTAAAGTCGTCTGCTCAAGTTAACATGCAAAAGAGACCAAATGTGAGTTCAGCAATTCCGACTTTATTTTGCAAAATAAATTGTATAGGGGAGAGAAGGAGGGGGAGAGACAGAGAGGAGAATGGAGGGAGGGAAGGAGGGAGGGAAGAAAAGAGGGAAGGAGAAGGAGAGAGATAGTGCAAGTAGAAGATAGTCAGCGCCATGGATCCAGCAGGGTCCTGGTGGCCTTCAGTGCCTTGGACTTCTTGGTGGTGGGGTCCCTCAGATTCATTCCCTGAGTCATTTTTATTTGCATGAAGAACAAAGGTAGGAGTGAATATCAGTTCCTCATTAACATGGGATGCAATACTAGTAGCAGTTTTCAGTTCCTCATATAGCATGCTAGGTGAAAGTAGGAGTGGTTTTGCTGTGGGGCATGCTTGGGACTTAATTTGGAGGTCATCAGAGGTCTGCTGTGGGGATCATATACTGCAACGGAATGTTGGGGTGAAGAGTATCAGTTTTGGTCCTGCCTATGCAAACTCAGAACTGAACAATTTAATTTAATGTAAGTGATATTATGCGGTGTGAACACATTTTAGAAGATAAGTCGTGATGTATGAAAGAAATTGCCACTCTGAAGAAATCCATATATATCTGAGAAAAAAATGTGCAGTGTTTCCCTTTGCTATCCTTCTGCACTGTAGATCCTTTAATTTTTTCATGCTAGGACCCTTCCCACTCCTTTCTGTGTAATACCAAGATCTTGCTGTTCACATTCAGGGATGTACAGGCTGTTCACAGGGACATTACTGTAGTATCCATTTTTAAAAATCTACTCCACCTTATGTGCTTCAAGATCATGTATAAATTTTCCTATGTGTTTTCTACATCTCCCTGCTTGAGGTCCCCACTGATGATGGGTGAAGTACCAATATAATCTTAACATTGGGACTTTAAACTTAAGGCTTGACATGATACCAAAATTCCCAAGGGTCAATGCTAGCTTTGTGTCATATTCCCTGTACTATTTGGTGTGATCCAGTTTGTTCTGCACCCTGTGTTCTGTGCCTTCTTCATCTCCACCTTGTAGACCTGTGCTCATCTGAATTACAGAGCAAAAAAGCTGGAGACAGTTTGGGCTTTGCCTTCCTACCCATCCCTATTCTCTGTCTCCTCCTGAGGAGGTGCTAGGGGAAAGAGCTGCTGCTACAACCTGCGATCCTTTACCTGAGATTGTGCTAGGAGAATCAGGGACAATACAGGGGATCTTGGTCCTACTCTGCATTCATGAGCAGCAGTCCCCATGAAGGGACTGCTTCCCTTCCTCTCCAGCAAGACTTGCCCAGTCCAGTCCTTACCCACAGATTGCATAGCTGTTATTGAGCCCTTCCCAGTGTCATGGGATGAGTGGAAGCCTAGACAAGCCTCAGATTTTGACAACAGTTTAAGTTTAATGAATCACTCTTGTTCACAAGTTCTAATGACAGCAAATCAGGTCTATTTATAAAAATGAATTATTTATTAAACAGACAAAAGATAGCAGATAAAGATCTTAATCAGAAATATTTACTACAAAGTATAAAAGTAAAGAACTACTAGTAGATTGCAGCATAACATGTAACACCACACTATATCAAGGTACCTACAGTTAAGCTACCAAAAGAAATAGTATTGATTAGGAGTCAAATGTAACTTAACTACTGAAATGACGATAATGTACACAGGTTCCTTCACTTAATCCCTGGAAAGTAACTGGAAAGCAGGCATCCCTACTCATGGGAAAAGCTCCATACACTTCCAGGAAAAGGTATAGAAGATTTCTGCTTTGTGAAAGTTTGCTGTGGCTTTCACAGTTTGTAAAGTGAATGTCTGTCAGTCAGAAACCCAACTTATCTTGCCAGATCTCACTTCAACAGCAAGATGTTTATTGGCAGTTGGGAGATACCAGACCAGTGTTAATCCCATGGCACCAAAATAACTGGCTACAAGATAGCTTGTCCTGTGTCAGTTATCCGACTGGTTAACAAGATAAGCTCTTCTGGGGTGGTGAGATGCCCTGCTATAACCAGGCTTTTGGTAGTAGCACAAACAGTGGCACTTTTTTAGATAGAAAACTGTGAGAGGCCAATGTTATTGCTCTTTGCAGGTCTTTGTCCATCTGCCAGAGCAAGTGGGATCATTGAATATAATAGTAACTTTTCCTTTCTTAAAGAAAAATAAAATGCAGTAAAGAAAAACTATAAATTTGCAAAGGAAGTGATGGGGACTTGTTGATTTATTTAAAAAAAAAATCCATTTTGGCTCAGGATTTTTTTTTCTGAACAAATTGGTATCGTTCTGCAGTTGCCTGAGTTCCTCAAAGGGATTTGGGGTCCTTCATTGCTCTGCTCTTTCCCCACACCACACTCCATGAGTGAACTGCTTCCTCTGATGTAGTATGTCAATACCTGTTAATGTAACAGTAGAGCTGAGAGTCCTATAGTCCTGATCCTGCAAATACTTGATATTTTGGGATTAATATTCATAGGCATGATTAAAAATAGTGGTAAACATTGTTATCAGGATCAGAGGCTATATTGGTGTCTTGGGGATGATTTATTATCCCATCCCGTTTTTGGGGTTGATCACCTATTTTGTTTTGATTTGTGCCCAGGTGTGGTTGCTGTCCCTGCCCCACTCCCTATCTTCCCTGGCTCCGGGGCTGTCACGATGAAAGGAAGCTGAGATGGGGTTTCTGGGGGGAGTTGGGGACGGGGCGAGAGGCAGTCTTCTCTCTTCCGGCAGGTGGTTCAACGAGACACACACGGCCAGTATCTCTGACCGAGGATCCTGCTGTTTCTGTGGGTTTTGTCTGCTTCTTTTTGTTTTTGTTTTGCTTCGGCACTGTGACTGAGCTTGCCAGCTCGGCTTCTTTTCGTGCTCTGCTGCAGGGAAGCCCAGAGCCAGTGCGAGCCTCGCTAGAACCCACGACAGCCCTCGTTTCCCACCAGAGGGCTGCCCCCACACTCCGCACAGCCTGGATCCGAAGAACCAGCCAGCACTGGCGAGAAAAGCCTGAGGAGCCTTTTAGTGCGTCCAGGAGCTGGACTGCTACTGCTGAATCCCCCCCCATACCTCTGCCATTGCTCGGGGTTTGTGCTACACTGTAGCTTTTCACCCTCTGCCTGCTGGTAGGTCCTGCTGTTCCAGCTTGCTTCTCTGGAGGTTTCCTGCTACAGCTCCTCTTGCTATCCAGATGGGGCACTGCGATCGGTTGCCCCTGGAGGTTTGTAAAAGAAGCCCCTTCTCCATCCCATCCCGCTGGCTGCACTCGTCATTACCGCGTGGTTCCCGAACTCGCACCACAGCGCCCCCTGCAGCCGCGGGGGAATCATCGCACCTGCCCTGCCCAGCTGGGAGCCACCAGCGCCCCTGCCGGCTGTGGCTATAACTACACCAAAGGGGAAAGTGCCTGCCCTGCTGAGAAGGCTGTTACTGAGTGTCTGGTTCTGTTTGCTGCTGTGATTGTTGTTGTTTATTTGCCTTGTTATACATATTAGTAAAGAATTGTTATTCCTTTTCCCATATCTTTGCCTGAAAGCCCCTTAATTTCAAAATGATAACAATTCAGAGGGAAGGGGGTCATATTTTCCATTCCAAGGGAGGCTCCTGCCTTCCTTAGCAGACACCTGTCTTTCAAACCAAGACAATTGGAAATAAATGTATTGACTAATTCTATAAGGCATAATTTCAGTCTCAAACCTTGCTGTCATTTAGCATTGTTAATGACAATGTGTTCTCATCTGGAATAGTAATGGATATTTGTGCATGGACACAGATAGTTTTTTCAGCCAGAAGTCTTTGCAAGGAGCTGTGCATTTGTCAATGTATGTAGAAGCTCATGTAGATTGTAGTTTTGTACTGTAAAAGTTAGGAAAAAAGTTCATGTCAGAAACTACTTGACAGACCATGGGTAGCTGTTGATATTAGTGGAAGCTCTAAAGTTAATTTGGTTTGAATGAGCCTTTTTAACAGATTCACACCTGTAGCAAGCAAGTTATACCTTCAGGGGAATGTACAGAACTGTCCTTCAGAAAGGAGTTTGTGGCCCTCTCAGCTAGGGTTTTGTAGCCCCCTTTCGAGGTATCACAAGAGTGATTGCTAGCTACACTTCTGCACTGGTGGTTTTGCTAGGTAGAGGTTGAAACCATATCTTGAAATGGTTTTGAACTAATTTCTTCTTCAGTTAAAGAACCAGAATTTGTTTTAAAAGAGTTCTAATCCATATGTCCAAGTGTTTGCTTCTTGAGCCGAGCTTACAGCTAATTTTGTTTTTCCTTTATTAATAATTTATTAATCCCTTAGTAGTCTGTAGTCTGCATGCATCACTTTTCTGTTGTCCCTCCTTGTTCTTGCGTTATTTTTATTAACACTTATTTAAAGCATGTATTTGTATTGCAGATGCATCTCAGATACCCGAGGCTTTGTTATGTTAACTCTTTTTATGTCTGTTACTTTGGGCATAGTGATGTCTCTGCCAGCTATCTGCACATATCATTGATTCACAAGTCTTCCTGGATGGGGAGATTATAAAAGTCGGGGAAAAGCAGTTATTATTTTAGTACTATGGTGATTTTAAAAAAATATACCTATTTAATTTGGTTCAGAATAAAAACTTTTTATTATTTTTTTGTTGTGCCTTTTTAAGCTTCTGGAAAAAGTGATATTATATAATTTAATACTTAAGGACTCCATACTGTACTTCTAGGGAGAAAATACTCGAGAGAAGCGGGCATCAGGAGAGCAGTACAGGCTAGGCATCCTGCTAGACATGCAGTCTTGTGACTTCTTCCAGTTGAATCGCAGAGTCTGGTCTTCCTGCCATGGTGGAGATTCACTCCTTTTTTGGAAGAGAAATGCTTCATGCTTTTAAGAAGACACTCCACATCTGACAACACGGGCTCAAATAGGCAACTGTTCAGGTTAAAACACAATCATTATTTATACAAGTTTTACCTAGCCCTGCTGATGCTGAAAATGACCCTAGATCAAGCTCCCACAGGATACTACAAATGTATTCGGGGTAAAAATGTTAGATAGTTTTTGAGCAGACTTGTCTTTTTGAGCAGTTTGTAGATCTAAGTATATGCTTAGTTGCCTGAAATCAGGAGGAACATTGCTATGAACTGTGTCAGGTAATGGTATTTGAAAATGAAACGCACACGATGGACACTTACCTAGGTTCATGGCTGAAGGCTAATTTCAGGGTACTTAATGCATAAGTGTTTCCAGAAAATGACAATTCAATATAGTTGGTAAGTGCAACTGTGTGCTTTTGTATGAAACAACTAACTCACTGCACTAGCTCCTGAGCAATAAATAATTCTGTGTATTCCACTTCAAATAGACTTCAGGGAGCTGGAAACTTGTTTACAGATGTATGCAGGCAGACTTGCTTTACGTTTGAGCTCCTGGGTATTACTTTCAGATATTTCAGTGTATAATTAGAGACTATCATCCTGTTAAAATAAGACTTAGAATCATAGGATTGTTTGGATTGAAAGACGATCACGTTCTAACCCCCCTACCCTGTGCATGGGCACCTTCCACTAGACAAAGTGGGTCAAATGATTTGTAGCCCAGAAGGCCAACTGTATGCTGGCCTGCATCAAAAGAAGCATAGCCAGCAGGTCGAGGGAGATGATTCTGTCCCTCTACTCTGCTTCCATGAGACCCCATCTGGAGTACTGTGTTGAGCTCCGGAGTTCTCAAGCACAGGAAAGACATGGACCTGTTGGAGCAGGCCCAGAGAAGGGTCACAAAAATGATCAGAGGGATAGAGCACCTCTCCTATAAGGAAATGCAGAAAGAGCTGGAGTTGTTCAGCCTGGAGAAGAGAAGGCTCTGGTGAGACCTCCTTGTGGCCTTTTAGTACTTAAAGGGGGCTTATAATAAAGATAAGGAGACACTTTTCAGTCCTTGTTGTAAGCAAAATTTTCTGTCATAATATTGGTGGAATTAACCCAGCAGAAGAGCAGGAACTGTGATTTGAGCAAGTAGCTGTTACTTTTCCTGGCCAAATACTGAAGTTCTTCAGTTGATGAAAGTCAACAGGCCTTTTGAATTAATGTTTAAATGGGATTGCATTATTGCACTCCAATACAAATAAGAAGACTGGAGTCCCTCCAAGAGCTCCCTGTGTCCTAAGATGGTAAATCCTAGCTGAAAAGCAGGACTGAAACTAATATACAAAAAAAGCAAAGAGCAAACCAAAGATTAAGTTACATGATTTTGTTTCCTTCTTTTGTATTAACATAATTATGTAATTAAAACCGGGGACTTTACAGCTTTAAAGGCTGGGCTCTTTGTTACAATTTTGAGCCTTTTGAGTTAATACACAGACAAAACACCTATTTGTTTGACCCAAGAAGAAGAAGTAACCAGCACGATCCTACCAACAAATGCCTGCTTTGATGGCAATCTTATACTGGCGTGCGAAAATGCATTCGTATATATATTAGAAAATTAGACATGCATATTTCGTTGTTTAAGACATAACTGAAATGTAGTACATTAAATTTTTAAGCTACTCGCTGAATTATTTGTAAACAAATAAACAAATTAATTTCATTATCTCATGTTTCTGCAGAAACTGGGAGGTTATTTTGAGGTAAGATGGGGCATGTCCTACCATTTATTATATTGCTATAATTTATTCAGACACTAAACTGAAGATAAATAAGAACAGCAGATAGCATCCATTCTAATAATTATTTGTACATGCAGCAGAAAAAGTCTTCCCTGTCCTTTTAGCACACTTGCAAGATGAATTGTTGCAGCAAAATGTTTTTTATTGGCTCTGATTAAAAGCACAAGTCACAATTTGTCAGATTGTGTGAGTTAGAATTGCTCAGGCTTTTCTGTTGCGTCCATTTCAGTACACTTCATAAAAGACTGTAGTGCTGCTAGAATGAAGACAGAGCTGGTGAAAAGAGGGAATTTCCTCTTCTTTCTGGCCAAACATATAGAAAAGAAATGACTTCTAGGAGCCTTTGGATAGTTATAAATCAATGCCATGAAAGAGTCTCTGGAGAAGGTACCAGTTTGAAGTAAGTGACAACTGGTAACCAGCTGCATATTGGAGCCACTGAATGGGTTTACAATACATTCACTAGCCTTTGAGAAGATTAAGAAAATTTAATTTTGAATAATGGTTTTAAATACTGCAAGGAATTTGTTTAACACTTACAGGCTGAGATTTCATGCAGCATGAATTTACACTGAATCTAGTTTCTGCAAAGTTTCACAAGAAGTTTTATGAATATTTGTTGATTTTACAGTGGATGCATTACAGACAGGCCAAATCTAAGCACTGTTTTATTGGCACAACAGGCTTCAAATCATGCCTATATACTCAGGGGAGCCAGTGCATATTTATCACTTATCATTAAAATGCAATATTTGGAGAGTCCATGGGTAATATATTTAGCTAAAAAATATCAACACAAGAATTATTTGAGCAAAAGACAGGATAGTAACACTGCTTCATACTGGTGCTGGAGATGGAAATGCCTCATGGTAGCAGGAGCAATAATTAAAATGGGATGCTGCATGAAAAGGAAAAGCCATTTCCAACTTATTTCCTTCCTAATATCAGTTTCACATGTATTTGAATGAATATGTGGAAATTAAGCCAAATCATTAATGTCAGACTCTATTTCCAGGCTTTGTACCAGTATGTAACTTATCTGCTCTGGTTGCGAAGCTGAGTAGTCTAACATGAATAAAGATTAATATCTCTGAAGAGTCCTCATGAAAGACCTTGGTATGCAATACAGTCTATATGATGCAGTATGGAAATAGGTATGGTCACAGATCTACAAATTTTCTCAAATTATTTGCCTGTATCAGAGTTACCTAGGGCTGTTTGTGTACTTTTATAGTGTTCATTTTTAAAGTTTTGGTGCTTGCCTTTTTTACTTTAATATTCTTCTGTCCAGTCTCATGCTTTTACTCAAAACCACACACATATTCATGTACACAGATATAATTTTGGTTTCTGTGCAAATGGTCACAACTGACATATAGAAAAATCATAATTTGAGACTTGATAAACATTTAAAACCATGGGAATCCAAAAGCGATAATAATCCTTTTAGGAAATACTCAGGGCTGAATTATGATGGTGGCAGATGCTTCATGCATATAAATCAAATATTTACTGACTGGTGAACCAATTGCTGATAAACATATCTTTTAATAGTCAAGCTAGCAGGGGAGAATGAAACACATTAATGCATGAATGAAGCTAGTAGATACTTCTTTGGACTGCACAGTTCATATGGATTTATGACACTGAATTATATTTATCAGAAGCTAACACATACAACCCACTTCTCCATCAGAGATAGATCTGTTCCTTAAGGACAATAGTGTAATAGCTTCTTGATTCCAAAGTGATTGAATTGTAGTCTTCTTTCTTATTAAAATACATCTCCAGGCTGATATTTTTTTAAATGCTGTGGCATGTACAATAAAATACTTAAATTTTTCTCGGGAGTAACCTAGATAAGTAATTTCACAAGCCACTTGTGCAGAGTTCCAAAATCTTTTCATATCAGAGATGTAGTGATTGTACTTGAGAGCTCTTCAAAACATAGTTTGACATTTTTGCCCCTTTATATGTTTGCCCCTTCCTACTACATTGCAGACACAATTTTTTGTCTGTATGTGCAAGTACACAGATTTTTATGTGTTGGACCCATATGGTGAAGCTGAGGCATTTAAAGAGGGCATTCATAGTTGCTGTTCTGTATATTCTTGCACAGGATTTAACTGAGACCTTTCTGCATATTTTCTGCTGCTTTGGACATGCTGGTGAACATTGACACTGACATTGAAAGTGAGCAAAAATTGTGGAGTCCAGACCTGTAAGGAAGGAGTCTGGGCAGTACCCACTGCCAAATCAAAACTTTACCAATAAGATGTGAGAGAGAGATTAGGGATGATGATTCCCTTATACTGTATATAGGACATGTTACAATAATAACTTTTTCCTGACCTCTCCTGCACTGTTGCTCTCTTTTGCTTCAATTCTTAAATTCTTAAATCCATTCAGTGGTGATCAAATTTGCACTAATATGCAGTGGAAGTAGAGAAACAGGTTAGATGAGAGTGTGGACAAAATGTTCCTGAAGTCTGACCTAATGGATCTAATTTAAAGGAAAATTTAAATGAAAATTGCAGGAATTATCCTAAGTGAGGGTTTAAGAATATCACTTGTTCTTCCAGTGCAGGATTAATCATGAAGTATGACTTAGTAGATTTTTAGTTATTGATAACTTTTGGTGTTGTCAGTGTAATGCCATAAGGCAGTGGTGAATATTATGGGTGAAGTGAGGTTGGAAATACTTTGTGTTCTTCTGGCAGTGCTTTGAACAGTTAGTTTAAAACCCAGTCCTTGCAGATGCAGAATGAACACTATGATTTTTAGATAATATGCTGCACAATTTATTTTAAGCATCCATTGGGAGTGTAAAGATTTTATCTTAAGTCAGTGTGTTTCCTTTCACAATGTGGACCTGTAGCATTGAGATGGTGATAAACAAAAGGCAAAAGGGAGACTTTAAAACTCTTGCTATTAAGAAAGCTATTTATCTTTCCTGTAGTTGTAATATGTAGTGTCCAGGATTTCGTAGGTATTCATGTTCTTTGCAATATGTTGGTCTATTTTAGGAAATTTTTCTGTCCAACATGATAACGAAAAGAGGGAAAGCAGTACGAAGCCCATGTAATTTCTCTGAATTACAGAGGCAATCAAATCCCTTAGCACGTTATGTCTGAATGGGCACATGCCTGTGAAACATTCTAGTCAAAGGAGACACCATCCACTTTTCCGGAAGACAAGGAAAACTTAGTTTCACAACAGTAGGATGGAGGGTATGAGCTGCCTTTGAATCTTACGTCCCGTGCATCCTGAAGTGGGGATGCCAGTTACTTGCCTACAGAAGAGGACAGCTTCAAACCTGCCTCCAACTGTTCTGCAATACTGTTTCCTTGGTGTGATCAACCTCTTTATTTGGAAAGTGTCTGTAGTCTGCTCAGCTATATCCATATATGTCTTTTCTTGCTATGACATTTTTATGTAATTTTTATATTTATTATAAATGTTACTGGCTTTAAGCAATGTAAGAATCAATAACTGCAGAAAGAGTAGTTGCAGCAAAAGAGGATGGGGAACGTGCCATTACGGTAAAGTGCTTAAACTACTTGCAGGCTCACAAAAGTTTTATTTTCATCAAAAGGAAAATGTAATTCAGGTTTCGAGGGCAGACTTTTCCTTTTTCTAGCAGAGGACAACTTATGAGAGAGGAGGAAGTTCAAAAGCCCTTAAGCTGTTCAAGGCAGCTCAACCATTGGAGCTGAGAAAAGAGTGGTCTCTGAAGAACACCTTTTAAGCCTTCGAAGTAGCGCCTTCTGTGAAGCAAAGAGCAATTTGTACTGAATAACTTTTTACTAATTTATTTCCTCTCCTCCCAGAGGAGACAGTCTTGTTACCTTTTTTTTCCCCTCTCTGAAGAGTGTGTTGCCCTACGCTGATTGTCCTTCCCAGTCAGTGTCCATCCAAGACCTCTCTCTGCAGAGGCACTAACGTCTTCAGGGCACAAGTCTTGGCACAGATTGCTGGATCTAGCCTGCTGTCTATATAACCTCTGTCTAGCTTGAGGAACCCTCATCTCCAAATAAGTGAAGTGGGAATTTTCTTTTGTGCTGTACCAGCTGGGAGACTTTTCCAGAAACTCAGTGCGGTGGTAGAAATCTTCCATCTTTCAGGATGTACACCAGGGTCTGTTTATTTCCTTTTGCTCTTGTGGCAAACTGTTCCTTTAAAGGTAAGGTTTGCTGTTGGTTTTTTCCCCTGGTGTTTCCCTCTGATAACTGACAGAGTATTGCAATCCTTTTTAGCCTTCCTTTTGCTCTGTTGAAGCAGCTGATTCCTTAGGGTTTACATGAGCAAGCACAAGTAGGGAAGACAGGTCATCTGTGGCAGTGAAGAGTACTGTGAAAGCTAATTTACCTTATATCCTCGTTTTACTTTTAGTCATGTCCCTGCTTGCATTGCAACTCTCTGTTCCACTGCCTGTTTTCCCAAAAAAATGAAATTGAGGCCTTTATGAACTCCAAATGTGCTAGATCTACCACATTTGTGTAATCACAGGAAGTGGATTGAGGAAGAAAGAGACCAGGTTAATCAGCCATGGTCCAATATTATAAATAGTTGTTGCTTGTTACTCATTTTCCCTCATACTTTCCTCTGAGCTTTGACACACCGGTGGGACCCAGTCTGGCAAACTGCTGAGAGCAGATAGTAATCTTCTATTTTGTGTATCATTTCAGTAAAAGTACATTGTAGATACTTGCATTTCTCTGATGATGGCGTTCTGGACTCTCTGGGTTCAGAGTAATATGATCTTGCGTTTTGCAGTGTAGTTTTGTATTTTGCTTCTACTTTCTGCTTCCACTGCCACTCCTGTCCAATGCATGTTATTCATAGAAAAACAAAGGAAATGTTAATTTAATTGGGGATTTTGGAGTAGAAAGGAATCTACATAAAGTCCTGAAACTAACATTTGTGGCTTGGTCTGCAGTCTGCGAGAGATGGTTACTTAAATAACCCTGACTTGGCCGTCTCTGCCAACAAAGGCAAGTGGAGCAATCAGAGGTGGCTACCTATCTCCCCCAGGAGACAGCAGATAAGGAGAAGGGAAAGAATAGAACTTGGGCTCCCTAGTCTCAAAAAGCAATGTTAGTACAAAACGGCAATGGGGGAATCTTCTCTTTGTACAGCAACTCAGCAGATTTTAAAAAGAAAACTACAGAGGAGGGAAATTCAAGGTCTGGTTTATAAATGACTCCCATACACTTTTAAGTTGATAAAATTCAGTTGTATCTATATATATATATATACACACACACAGAGATATTCCATGGTAGATCTGTTTCCTAACTCCACAAAGGATAGTGTATGATGCGTAATAATTTCTGTCTTGACTCTAACAAGAGCTAAATGTATATGTGACGTGTAACATTTTCATAGTACAGGGGGCAGTATTGGCCTGTGTAATATAATGCGGTTTGTGTATGAGAGATGGACAATGAAAACCCTCCCACATCCATCTCTCAAACATACAAGTAGTGATTAAAAAACCCTTTGAGGAAGCATCATGCTTGTTTTGAATAAACTTCAGTCTTTATTCAATCCATTTGAAGATTTGAAGGATGACTTGAGGCAGGAAACTCTGTGAGAAAGCTGTATAGAGTCTTCAGGTCCTCAAAATTGTCTATTTTGGCCTCACTGGATGTTGGTGAAAAAGGGAAAAACTAGAAAACTAGTCTTGTTTATTCCTCTAATTAGGTATTTCTTTTGAATAATTAGTTGCTTGGATTACTACTCACATCTAACCTCTTTTGCACAGACCTTTCATGGCTGAGTTTTCAAGCTCTCCTCTTTCTTTTTTTGCAAAGCATTTTATGAAGTTCCTCTTCCCTTATACACTACTCCTCACTCATGCCTTTTCCTTAAACTGCCATGTATAGTAATTCTAGTGCTGTGGAGGTCATCAAAGAAAAACAGATTTTCAAAATTGCCCTTTAAGAGTGATGGTTCTTTTGTCAAAGTTGCAGTACTCTGAGTGAGTACAATAGGAAATTTTTGTTGCTATCACAATTCCATAGCTTAAGTAATAACTGAAGATATCATCAGCATGGAAATTTTCCCATTTTGGTAAGCTTACTAAATTGAAGAACGTTTCTGCATGTTTTCTTAATTCTGCCTTCACAGAAATCAGCAACTCTGAGTCAAAAGGGACAGACCACAAAAGAGGTATGCTTTTATCTTGCTGATAATATTTTTTATAGCATTTGACAGAAAACTTGCGAGTCAACAGAGACTTTAATCAACATTTCCGCTTGATTGACTTGACTCAATAGAAGTTTAAATGAACAGCATGTTTCCACCAAATTAATCAGTGACTCTTTTTTTTGTGCTTATTATTTTACTGTTAATCTTGTAATTTTTTTGGTATAATTTCTTAGACAGAAAGCTAAAATTTGTCTTCGTCTAATACTGCTGCTTGAAATTCTCCACAGTATGCCTAGTCCTGGTGGCAGTCTGAGGCTAACACATTATTAGGATGCAGGGAATACTACAGTATTCTTAGTGTCTTGTCTCATGGTATATCAATACTTAGTTATCTATATATACCTAGTTCACTGTTTTAGAAACTTTTTGAAAGTGTGGCATTCTCTAGGTCAGCTGTGTCTGTGCTACATCTGGACAGAGGATCTAAAACTATCCTTAATTACTGAGAGCATCAAAAATCACAATTCCTCAACCCTGAGAAACCTGGGTGAATGCTTATAATTAAAGGTAGTTAGTAGTCTCTTCAGCTGCTACTCCTTGGGTATCTTTAGCCCTTGCAGCCTTTTCTTCCAACTCTCTCTTATGGTGGTATTAATGGCTGTGTGGCTATGGTGTGAGTCAGTTGCTATCAAACCCTAAAGTCTAACCTTGGGCAGAAAAAAAGACAAAATTTCACTTGGAAACTACTGTTTAAGAAGTACTAGATCTGGTTTAATAAAACTAAAAAGTGTAACTGTCTAAATATCTCCCATCACTCTCTTATACCTCAACATGAAAAATAAGTAGGACCAATGCAATTTAGCGACATAGCTGAACCCCTCTCCCTCCTCCTAACTCCCTTCCAAACAAAACAAACAAAAAGTCGTTTTTAACTGAAAAGGAGCAAGAAACTATTTTCTGTTAGGATAAAGACTGGGCAAAATCTACCTAGTTTATTTTGGCATTAGCAGAATTAGAAGTGTTTCACAACTGTTTGAATACAGAATTAGCAAAACATTTTGGAATATGTTACTGGTTGACTCATCCCACTGACATAATTGAAGTTCAGGGATCCAGCTCAGATTTACAATAAAGAAAAAAAGACAAAGACTCTGCTGCAATTTTGGTTGGAGTCATTAGTGGTAAGAGAATAAAATATATTCTAGATTACTTATGCATGGACAGACATATGAATATATTGTAATTGTATACTAATTATAGAACTTGTTTCAATGTTCACACAGGCAATATGTAGGAATATCGATAGACAACATGTCAATACACTTCCAGTATCTCATGCTACCCCTACAGCTTCTCTGTTTTTGTTGCAGTCCAGCAAAGACTTTAGATAACTTGCTGTCTGGAATTATTGCTTCAGTTTGCTCATGCTCACTGAAGTGTTGTTTCTGTCTTGGAAGCATTTTTGGATGCATTTCAGTGGGCCTTTTGAATGTTACTGCTATACCTACTTAGGTCTGATGAGAGTAAGGAGGTATCTGAACTTTCTCACTGTTTTTCTAGTCTTTGTTTAAAAAATATATAACGAGGAACTATAGATGCCTTTAAGGAAGCTTGCTGCTGAGAAATTTAACAGAAGGACAGAGTCTAGTTTCCAGCCACATATGTCAGAGGTGGCTCTGACTTCTTGAACTATGCATGAAATACTTGTACCACCATCCTGAGAAAGGCAGACCTACTCCTGCACCCCCTGGTATTTTGACTGTTTTACAGTGATGCCTGCCCTCATAAAGGCACAGTGTGGATTCCACTCTTCTCAGCTGCCTTCTACCACCTCTCTGCTGCATGTCAGCATCCTCCTACATCATCAGTCCTTCAGAAGTGAGAGAAACTTGTAATTAAGACCCTTCCTGCACAGGGCTCAATCGAAAGGCTTTTAACATGGATGCCACTACTGTCCTCAACTGAGGAAGTGGAGGAAAAGAGGGTGAAGCCCCCATTTGCCCAAATCTGTGTGCTATGATAAAGGAGACAGTCAGTGTAAGGTATATTTGGCCTGCCTGGGACCTCCATCTCTCCATCCCATTGCTCTTCATCCCTTTCTGTCACTGACAGTGCTGACCTAGTGACCTAGAAAGGGAGTTTCTGAGCTAGCTGAGATAGATGTCCCGGCTCCTCTCCTACAGGCAAGCAGAGGAGGCAAGAAGGCTGCTTCAAGAGCTCAGGAAGGAGTCATCTTATGCTGGACCTCATGACAGGTAACAGAGCAGCAGAGGGAAATCCAGTCTCTGACTCAAGCTAGACCTTGTTTGAAGGCAACGATGGTGTCCTGGATCCCTCCTGCACCTCCTAAGGGATAGTTGGGGAAGTGCTTGGATACAGAAAATTACTAGGATTAGTTCAATTGGTTAGAGCATGGGGCTTCTAATGCCAAGGTTGTGGGTTTGATCCCCATATGGGCCATTCACTTCAGAGTTCATCTCAGTGATCCTTATGGGTCCCTTTCAATTCAGAATATTCTGTGATTTTGTGATTCCAGGGATAAAGTTTATGCAGTGTTACTTCAGCCATAGGGGCTTGCAGTGGTACATACATAGTGCTATCTACCCTACCAGGATGGTCATCACCTGTGGAACGCTGAACAACAGATGTTTCTGACAGGCAGGTGGACTTTTGCTCATCTGAGCTCCCCTCTGCTTTAAAGACCTGACTAATCCACCAGGAAGTGCCTTACTGCTTGTATCCATCAAATGACAGTCATGACAGTCAAGCTCTTTAAACAGAGTGAAACCGAATGGTTGCCTACAATTTGTTGCCTCAATGCAGCAATGAACATGAGAACTGAAAGAGCGCTGCTTACTTGGCCTGTAAATGTTGTCTTCTTGGAAGCTACTCTCTCACCATGAGGTGAGCCATAAGTTTAAGGACAAGGCGAGCAAGATTATATGTATTCATGTCAGATACTTATGGCACAAGTTAATAACATTTTATAGTCACTGTCTTGGTGTTTGCTATCTTGATGGCATGTATGACAAAATCAGACCAACAGGACTTAAACAAGAAAGGGAATTGCAAACCTGAGCTCAAACCTGATGCTGTCAATATTCTACATTCCCATTTCCCCCTGTTACTTTCTCTGTACTTTAAAATCAAATGTGTGGAAAAAAAGACAACATATTTTGTAACTACTTTACTCACCACCAAAAGGCAGTGATGTGTGCAACATGCTAACTGTTCAGTAGTGGACACTGTTATAATGGAAAGTAGCACAAGCAGCGAAGAATGGCACTGTGTTCTGTTATCACTACAACAGAAACGTAAGAAGATAATATGCCCCAAGATTTTGTCAGAAAATGGTTTGCTATGACTGCTTATGCAGTTCTTTGTATCATTCAAAAGAGGTTCCTAGAGCAAATATACTGGCTTGTCCTTTGTAATCCACGAGGGAAAAGAGGACCATCTGGAGAATTATTCATGTTTTTACCTCCCATAACTTGTCTCTTTTTTTTGAATGTGTGCCAACTTGACTCAGCTGCTTTCTGGTTATATTGAGAATCTCATGCAACTGAGGAGAGCTGGAGATGCTTAACAACTGCAGCAGCGCTCTAACTGGCTTACTCCTTATGAACTACTCCTAGGAAAGGATTGAAACTGCTTGGAGTGATGGCTGATACAATTTGGCACCTAGCAATGGGAAAGATAACATTCATTATACACAGAGCTTTCTGGAAAGCAAAATCAAGTACTTCAGAGACCTGCCTTGGACCTAACGCCACAGGCATATTGTTGAATGTTATTGCAAAGAAGAGGTGACCTTCTTCAGGTCACAGGCTACCCGACTGTCTGAGGTGCTAATTCTTTTGCTGCAGGCTCTGCTTCTCAAAAGAAAGCTTTTGCAATATGCAACAAAATATGTTAAGGCTAAGACAATTATGACAGTTATTCTCCCTCTGCTCTGATGGCTTTGGCTGAAAGCACCACATCAATAACATTAACTAAAGAGAAGCATGCAGAGATCTTGGCAGAGTTTGAGAGATGACTGATTGGGCTGGTGCAATGAAAGAAATCCCTGTTCTTCCTCCTGCTCAGAGTATGAACCCTGCAGATGTAGAGAGGCATGTCCCCAGGGGTCAGTATGGGGATGCTCCAGGGGAGCTGGAGGCAGGCATCCTATTGCAAAATCTCCACTGTGCAAACCTCTTATTGAAAGATACTGATACATCTGTGACTAATGTGTTGGACTTCATCTCTCTTCAGTGTACTGACTTCCCTTCTGAGCATTTTCAAGCATTGGCACTTTACTGATTTGTTTATTTTAAAAGTGGATTTTGTCCCTGTTGAAACCTTGCAGCCTCTGCTGTGCATCACTCTCTCAGGAGAGCAGACTGACTGCGATGAAGTAGATAGCTGTTTTCCAGAAGTGAGTGGCTCTCTTTCTGTTTTTTCCCCCTTTCTCTTTTTTTTTAGTCAATGATTTGTCTTGGTTGGGTTTTTAATCGAAGCCAGTCTTTCTCCAATAGCCTGTTCTCCCTCATGTGTCTGTGGATGTGCATGCACATGGGTGAGAGGGAAGCAAAGAGGGAGGCAGAGAGTGGAACAGTTCTTGGGCTATGTTGACAGATGAATTCTTCCTCAGTTGTCAGGTTTCAAGCCTGTCGGCAGTGCTGCTGGTAAGTGGGAAAAAATATGGCTAAGAGAGGAGGGTGAGGCTGACCTGGTGGGGACTAGACCGAAGGGGCCTGTGTACTGCCACTCGCACAGCAACAGGCAGCGTGGTAAAGCAGATGTGTAGCCTTGGGGACCCCTGCAGTCATCAGACTCCCCACAGCAGCCTCTGCAGACAGCTCACTTGTCAGCAAGGGATTTTCTTCCCCTCCTCCCTTGATAAAGATCCCTCAGCTGCTATTACGGGTTATATCCTTGGCTTATTGTAAAAGCAAAATGAAACAAAAAACAAAGGGAAAAAAATCTGCGTTTTGCAATCTGGAGTTGAGCCTTTGATCCTCTCGCTCAGCTCGAGGATGGTGGCATGCTGGCACAGCTGCCCCCTGTGTACACCTGAGTGCTCCAGGGCTGCCCACACAGTTCCATTTGCAGGGAGGGGGAAGTGTGTGCCAGAAATGTTAACTGCTCCCCACCGGTGTTAAAGGTGGAGAGTGTGCATGTGTGGAGGCAGCAGCCATCCTCACAAAGCTTTTACCAAGGTGGTAACCTGCAGCTATGGAGTCACCGACTAAGGAAATCGAAGATTTTGAGAACAACTCTCTGAACTACCTACAGCCAGAGCAAATAGAGAAAATCTGGCTTCGTCTCCGAGGCTTGTAAGTAGTACTTTTCTTTTAATCTCCTCCAATTTCCTCCCACTGTCAAAATTATTGTAGCACTTTATTTTTTCTTTCTTGCTGTACCTTCAAAATATCCTAGCAGTTTCCACACCTGTTCTCCATAAATACAGTGACTTAATCTTAGCAAAAAATCTCTTTACTTCCTTAAATTTCTTCTTACATCGAACATTTTCAAGTGGAAATGTAGAAATGCCATTAGTGAAACATTTTAAGATATAAGCAGTTACTGGGATGCTAATTACTTCAGGTGTTATACTAGAAAAGTTTTGTTATAGCCTGAATGGTACTTAATTGAATCCTCTGTTTTTAATAATCTTGCCCTTAGCTGCAGCATAGAGAAGGCTTTTTCCCCACTGCAGTGTACACCATTTCTAGCACTGACATGATGAATAAGGACAAAATAGGCAGAGAAGGCACAACTGGAAAACATTTCCAATAGCATTTGTAATGGCAGCAAATTCTCCTTCCACTGATTGGATTGTACTTATTAATTTATATGTTAAGCCTGACTTGCCATGAGATGACTGTATACTGCCTCCTGAGTAGAAAAAAGTATCTGTGCTTAAACAACTTGGCACTGCAGAAAACAAAAAGCTGTATTGTCTGCGTAGCTTATCTAGAAACATCTAGTGTCCTTTTCATATTCTCAGTTGTAAAATTCTGTCAACCATTTGACCATCAGTTCTTGGCCATGGCAAAGAGGAGTGTTACCATGTTAAGCTACAACCCTTCCTGTGTTCAGAACTGTTTATGTTTGTATTTTTTTTCTTCAGTCTCACATGTTAGAGTTATTAAAATTTCAGCCCTCAGGGGAAGGGTAGGGGAGAAGGGACCAAAGAGGCTTGGAAACAGCAGAAGCAAAAAAACAAAGAAAGAGTAGGCCAGTCATTGAAACAAATGGATGCAAGTTAAACATGAGTTGCTTTTTGGGTGTTACTTTGTGTGAGCAACTATTGTATATTTTGCAAAGCATAGCCAAAACTTCCGTAGGGCTCCAAGCAATATAAGAGATACGCATTAACATGTATTTCTTTCAAAACATCATTCCAGGAAGCCTGTTTTGTGAAGGAACCTAATAGAAGTAGATGACAGCTGTCTTGTAAGCCTTACTAATAGAAAAGCCACACAAAACAAACATTTTATTAGGACTTCTTGAATCTCTGTTTAATATAGAGTTTAGGAGCATGCTGATTTGGATTCTACCTGGAGTTCATAGATAAGCAGCATTTTTGTTTAGGACCTCTCCTGCAGTTAGTACAAGGCAGTGTCTGTATATTATACATCAAACTTGGGTCTCTTCTACCTTTTCGAAAGTTTTTCTAGATGTGTAATAACTAAACCTCAGGCTGTTTTTCAGTATAACCCTCTTTGTCATCAGTGTATGTGAGTGTAGCAAATATGTCTCTTCTTCTGAATTTCAAGATTGCCTAAAGAGGAGAGAGATCTTTTCTGTAGAATTCTTAATCACTAGATGAAAACGGAAAAGAAGATTTTCCATTCCCAGTTATTTTATGGAGGCTTAGTGCATCCACACACACCAAACTGAGGTTCGGCATAAGGTTTCATGATTTTCTTGTCTGTTTTTATGCAGGCCTATATGTGTAAGAAGAACAATCAGATGTTCACAACCCTCTTAGTTGAGAAAATACTTGAGAAAATACCTCTCTCCTCTGCCACTAGTAAACTGACAGCAATATCTCACTGGAATTAGTTACAAGGCACAACAGTGCTACCAGCACAGTGTTACACAGGTACTGAGAGCATGCTGATGGCTGAAGCTACCTGAGGAGTTGTAGTCTGCAGCAGGCAGACACCCAGTAGATAATTTGATCCTGACATCTCTTCTTAAATGGGAAGGACTGTGATGATTTAAACAGTCTGAGGTCTCAGCATTGTGTTGGACATCTCCTTGGTAGGACCTCACTTGTGGCAGCTCTGGTACTTTCCTCTCCCTCTTCCCACCCCCAGTGCCAGCTGGTGTGTTTATTCACAAAGACTTTGTGGACAAAACAATATTCATCACCTGGCTTTTCTAGGGGGCAGGGGAGGGGGCTCTTTGAATTTTCACTCCTTCTCAGCCTGCTTGGTTTGCAGGGAATGGAAACCCAGAGGCTGCAAAGCAGTCATTGAGTTGAGGCTCTTTTCAGATGGCCTTAATTTTCTGCTGAAGCAAGCCTGGTGAGGGCTTTTTCTGCCATATTCCTCGTATTGTTTGTCTTGCAGGATGGCTGGCCTCTGCGGTTTTGGGCATGGAATGCGTATTTTTGAGGTAAAGGGAGGTCGTTTGGACAGTGGATAAGGACAGACTTTTGTGAGGCTAAAGCCAAGTGTCTGCTGCAACATGAGTGATATGTTGCTGTAAAAGACAGACAAGGTATTAAATTTGTCTCTGGAGGGGAGTGGAAGGGTTTGCTTCTCCTTTTCAAACAGGATACAGCATTTTGTATCGCTACAAAATGTGGTTTAGTCAGGACTACGTAGTTGCTTTATTAGCACAGCAGTGTGAGGTAGTGGTTGTTAAGCCATATACAAGTTTCTTTTGCTTTTGCTGTTTAAGAACCAGCTAAAATATCAATACAGTAAGAGTACCGAATTGTTTTTACTTGATGTATATGTATTCATGATGTAATAATTCTGTGCTGTACTTTTTAATATAATCCAGGCAGAGGACCTATAGAGTTTTCTCAGGTTTAAGAGAGCATGTAAGTTGTCTTGTTGGGCAGTAAATCATCTGTGGCAAAATCTTTGCATGTTTCAAACGAGAGGTCTAGAAATAAATGTTGTCTTTTACACATGACCTATTTGATACCAATTAATCACATATTAGAAAAAACTTTCATTGATTTACTTTTAATAAACTTTGAGGAAAGATTTGTGAATAAGCTCTTGCTGGGCAAAGGTACCTTTAGACGTATATGAAACTCTCTGGGGAAAATATTGAAAGTTGAAAACTGACAATTTTGCCCTTCTTTTCCTATGTTGTGCTAGAATATCAGGGAGAAGTTTAATCCAGATTTCTCCTTGTAGGAGCTCACCCAGCAACAGGCTGTATGAAACAGAAATGCAGCCATAAGTGTCCTTTCTTCCATGGGAAGGAATGCAGCAGATTTCCTTGCATCACAGGCCTCCCAGAAAGAGACCTGCTTCTGAGTTTTAATGACATCATAAATGAATCAGACTGGAACAGCTTCACATCCCTTCAGGATATCGGAGAGCTTTTGTTCTTGCTTACCAGAGGGCTGCCTGTCTTTCAGGAATGCTGCTGGATGCAAGCAGTGCTTCTCCACCACCTTGTGCCTTCCTGCACAAGGACACAGGTGCTCTCACTCCCTGGCTGCTGATGGGCTGCCAGCTGCCACTGCACTTTGTTTCATCAGGTGGGGCCTGCCTTTGATCAGTTTCCCCTTTTACCTAAGCAGTGCTCACCCTGCAAAAAACTATGTTTCTTAGGGATATGTTAATTGTTTGCTTTATGCTCTTAATAGCTGCTGCTGCCAGAAAAAGATCTTGGATCTTCCTTGCTCCATCGATCCTGTCTAGAAGACAGTCTTTTATTCAGATTTACGTTATTCAGCTCTGGACTTGGACACTATGCAAAGCATAGCCAAAACTTCTCTAGGATTCCAAGCAATTGCATGTGAGTCTTCCTTCCACTCTCCAGTGGTTGGTAATAACTCTGGTAAGATCAAGACCTTCTGCTCTGCAAAACTTATCAGTTAAGATTAGATGGGTCAGTGTTGGCAGTGGAGCTTGGAGACCTTATTTCAAAATATATGTTTTCAAAATTGCGTGGTTGTTTTCAAGCTGATGATATCTCTGTGGAGGTATGAGCAGTGGTGGCTGTATTGGGGTGTTCTTGTTTTAGCACTTGGAACCCTAGCTGTGAGACTTAAACATCCATCTGCTGCTTACAGCTCTTAAAGCTTTTGTGAAGCGGCTTCAGTTGCCTTCTAATTTCTCAAGAACTGAGAAAGCACTGAAGCCCTTTTCAACAATAGG
The DNA here is from genome assembly GCA_013398955.1 of Callaeas wilsoni. Classification (NCBI taxonomy): domain Eukaryota; kingdom Metazoa; phylum Chordata; class Aves; order Passeriformes; family Callaeidae; genus Callaeas; species Callaeas wilsoni. The sequence goes on from VWPU01003722.1 coordinate 77,259, forward strand.
ATTAGATGTTGCATCTGAGGACAAAGAAGAATGCAGAGGCATATATCCAAACATCTTTGTGAGTTTCAGTAAAGTTGTGCTAGTTTTTGGCAGCTGAAGATGCAGTTTGCAGATATTTTTGGTTTGATTTTGGTTGCTTTTATGCAAAAAAACCCCACCCTTTTTTTTAGCTATTACAGTAGTAGTATATCATCACTGGCATCTGCTGATTCCCCTGTTGTGATTTACACGTTGAAGGAGGAAAGGAGGGAAAATGGGCTTTAACCTTCTTCCCGGTTGCTGGGGTTATAATGTTGAACTGCTAAATGCATAATAAATCCCTTCATTCTCAGTGTAGTCTTTCCACATGCTGTTACTCTCATAGAATCATCAAGGTTGGAAGAGACCTTTAAGAACATCAAGTCCAACCATCAACCTAGCATTACCACTGTAGCCCTAAACCACTAAACTATATCACCCAGTGCCAGATCCAGACACCTTTTAAACACCTCCAGGGATGGTGACTCCACCACCTCCCTGAGCAACCTTTTCCAATGCCCAACCACCCTAACAGTGAAAATTTTTTCTAATATTTAATCTGAATCTCCAGTGTCTCATCTTAACGTCATTTCCTCTGGTCCTCTCACTGCAGGCACAGTAGAAGAGTCTGGTCCCCTCCTCACTACAATGTCCTTTCATGTAGTTATAGAGACCGATGAAGTTCCCCCTGAACTTCCTCTGCTTGAGATGAAAAAAATCCAGATCCCTCAGCTGTTCCTCATAAGACATGTTTTCTAGACTTTTCATGACCTTGCCATTCACTGGACAGGCTCCAGCACCTCAACATCTTTTTTAAAGTGAGGCACCCAGAATTGAATGCAGTACTTGAGAACCAATGCTGAGTACTGGGAGATGATCACTTCCCTAGTCCTGCCGGCTACACTATTCTTGATACAGGCCATCTATCAATTACCATTTACATGCCATTTACCTTCTTGGCCCCCTGGGTACACTACTGGCTCATATTGAGCCAGTTGTCAACCAGCACCCCCACGTTCCTTTCTGCTGAACAGCTCTTGAGCTACTCCTCCCCAGGCTTGTAAGGCTGCATGAGATTGCTGTGACCCAAGTGCAGGACCCAGAACTTCAACTTATTGAACCTCATGCTGCTGTCCTCAGCCCGTTGATTGAGTCCATCCAGATCTCTCTGCAGAGCCTTCCTGCCCTCAAGCAGATCAACACCCACCTAGCTTAGTGTTTTCTGCAAATTTACTGAGGGTGCCCTCAATCCCTGGGTCCAGATCAAAAATAAAGAGGTTTAACAGGACCAGCCCGAAGCTGAGCCCTGGGGAACACAGCTAGCAACTGGTTGCCAACTGGATTTAGCTCCAAGTCTCTGGCTCCGGCCATCCATCCAGTTTTTACCCATCAGTGAGTCTACCCATGCAAGCTGTGAACAGCTTGTCTCTGGGAGACAGTGTCAAATGCTTCACTGAAGTCTAGAGAGACTATATCCACAGTGTAGTCATCTACTAGTCATCTATTAAGTGGGTCACTTTGTAAAAGGAGATGAGATTCATCAAGCAGGACCTGCATTTCATAAATCCATATTGACTGGGCCTGATCCCCTGCTTGTCCTGCATGTGCCATGTAGTGGTACTCAGGATAATCTCTTCCATAACCTTGCCAGAACCCAGGTTGGGCTTGACAGGCCTGTAGCTCATCAGATCATCCTTCTGACCCTTTTTGTAGATGGACGTTACATTTACAAATTTCCGGTCAGCTGGGACTTGTCCAGTAAACCAGGTGTTTTGTTTAACCCCAGTCAGCATTCAAGCACCATGCAGCCACTTGCTTACTCCCTGCACCAGCAGGATCATGGAGAGAATTAGAGGGGTAAAAGCTAGAAAACTCATGAGTTGGGATAAAGACAGTTTAATAGGGAAAAAAAATCAGCAGCACAGAAGCAAAACAAAACAAGAAATGAATTCATTGCTTCCCAAGGGCAAGCAGGTGTTCAGGCATCTCCAGGAGAGCTGGTCCCCATCACATGAAATGGTTACTTGGGAAGACAAAAGCCATCACTCCAAATGTCCCCCATTCCTCCTTTCCCTCACTTTATATACTGAGCATGATGTCATATGGTATGGAGTATCTCTTTAGTCAGTTTGAGTCACCTGTCCCAGCTATGGTCCTCCCAATTTCTTTTGCTTACCTCCTCACTGGCAAGAGCATGAGACAATGGAAAAAAAAATCCTTGACTTAGGATAAACATGACTTGGAGAACACCCAAAATATCAGTGCCATTCTCATTCTGAATCCAAAACAGCACTCTTAACAGCTACTGAGAAGAAATTAACACCATCCTAGATGAAGCCAGGACACCAGGACTGCTGGCAGATTACTGAGAGTGGTTTGGCAAGTTCTTTTGCGGTTCCCTCATTATTCTGGGGTGGGATCACAGACCTATGAGTATGTAATTGGCATAGCAGATCACTAACCATCTCCTCCTGGATTATGGGGGCTTCAGTCATCTCCCATCATCAACTTCCAGCTCAGGGAGCTGGGTATCCTGAGGACAACTGGTCTTGATACTGAAGACTGAGGTAAAAAAGGCATTAAGTAGCTCTGCCTTTCCCCTGTCACTACACTACCCTCTGCATTCAACAAATAGAGACACTCCTTAACCCTCCTTTTGCTGCCAATGTATTTGTTGTTTTTAACTGTAGTGGCCAAATCAAGTTCTAGTTGGGCTTTGGCCCTTCTAGTGTTCTTCCTGCATGACCTTGCAACATCCTTATAGTCCTCCCAAAATACCTCACCCTCCTTCCATAGATGATATATTTTATTTTTTCCCCTAAGTTCAAGCATAAGTTGTCTGTTTAACCAGGCTGGTCTTTTTCCCTGGCAAGTTGTCTTTATACACATGGAGATAGCCTGCTCCTGAATGTTTAACAATCCATTTTAAAGAACCTACAGCCTTCCTGGATTCCTTTGCCTATCAGGACTCACAAAATCTCTGTCAATCAATGTCCTAAACAGGTCTTGTGAGACCTCTCCTGGTGTACAGCAGCCAGCTCTAGGCCCCCAATATCAGGACATAGACTGCTGGAGCACCAGAGGAAGCCATGAAGATGATCAGAGGGCTGGAGCATGTCTCGTATGAAGACAGGCTGAGAGAGATGGGGTTCAGCCTGAAGAAGAGAAGGCTCCAGGGGGATCTTATAGCAGCCTTCCAGTACCTAAAAGGGGTCTACACAAAAGGTGGAGAGGGACTTTTTACAAGGGCATACAATGATGGGACAAGGGGTCATGGCTTTAAACTTGTAGAGAGAATGTTTAGTTACAAGGAAGAAATTCTTCACTAGGAGAATGGTGAAGCAATGGAACCTGTTGCACAGAGAAGTTGTGGATACGCTATCCCTGGAAGTGTTCGAGGCCAGGATGGACAGGGCTTTGAATACCTTGTCTACTGAAAGGTCTTCCTTCCCATGGCAGGGAGGTTGGACTAGATGATCTTTAAGGTCCCTTTCAACTCAAACGATTCTGTGATTACAAACAACAATATCTGAACTATGACATGAATGGCATGCTTGAAATTGAACTCACTAAGAAATTTGATGGGCACATAAGGTATAAACATATATAAAGCAGTGCCTTTGAAAACTTTATGGTTTTGCTGAAAATCTGAAACAATATTCAGCACTTATGGCATATCCTCAGGGTCCTCTGAGAAGCACCCTGCATCCTGTCAAGGGTGAAGATGTCCCAATGATGGATCTTGCATAAGACCAACTTTTTCTTGAAGTAAATTGTTAAGAAGCAACTGATTTCTTTGGGAAAAGATGAGCTTTGGTGACTGAAGTTGATCTGGCGAGTGTTAGAGTGCCACTACTGAGTTACCTCTTTCCCTGTCTTATCTGTATGTGCTTTAGAATATTTTTAGAATTCCTTAGTTGAAGAATGTCACATAGGGAACAGCTGGTTCGGCCTGTGACAGTATACTGATCTGATTAAATTTTATTTATGTGGCCATCACAAACAGGAAAACAGAGAACTCTTCAATTCCATAAGCATACTCTACATAGTGGACTTCGTCCGTTAATATTTTAGCTCACAGAAGACATAGGGTTTAAAAAAGTCCATCAGAAAAAACCACTTTTTTAGGAAGTGTGTAAATATGTTGGTTTTCAAGTGAAAAATAAGAATATGCTAATTAGTTTCTGGACATGAGAGAGGCACAAAGGCTTTCTTTGGTCTTGGTTTCAGTCCTCCAGAAGGTCCTGAGTTCCTAGGTTTAAACTGAAGCCCTGTTTGCCTTGAGAGCAGAACAGAACTACCTTCAGTCATATTTAAATGCAGCTGCTGCCACCCTTTTTCTCATATGGCTTTCTTGATGGATATAGACAGGGATTATATGTCAAAAACCCATGTCAGAAAACCTCTCTGTAGACATCTTAGGTCCAAATTTCACTTTTCTCATGGTTGTCACAGTTCATAGAAGGATTAGGAACATCTCATTTGTCAGCAAGTGGATGCTGGGTGTGTGCTGGAGGCAGCAGTGCAGCCTAGAGATTCCTGGTTTGGTTGAGCTGTGGGTATGGATGTCTTGTTTAGTTTTAAAGGTTGTCAGGGTCTGGTTGATCCATAGTATTGTTCTTCATGTAGGGTGAAGAAGAGCTCAATTTTACCAGTAGACTAACTTGTAACAGCTTGTTTTAGATTGCCTGTGGTATAGTCCGTGAATGAGCTATGGGAACAAGAGAAGCATTGCCAGCTTCTAGTCTCATGCCTGACAAATGGACAGAAGAGAGAATATATTCAAATAAGTAGAAGAATAGAACCTTCAGAAAAAAGTAATAAACAACTATGGTGTTTGTAATTGCATTTATTCAGTAAACTGATACATTTTGTCACAGTCTTTCTGTTATTTTGTTCCACAGACTGACTTTCTTTTGAATCTTAAGTCAATATATGAGTCCTGTAGGTAATGAAAGAGGGAAGAGTTTGTGTTAAATAGTAAAATGTTGACCAAGAAGTAATATATACCTTGTTTTTTTCCATAATTATAAAAGAGCTTCTATTCTTCTGAGGATAGTACAAATGAAATACATTCAGCTCAAAAAGCTTACTTCAGCAGTCATAAAAACACTGCAACCTGTCATAGAAGAAGGGATCTCCCTTTGTAATATTAAATTAAGTGCTTTTCAAATATCACTGCTATAAAGCTTGCAGTCCTGCAAGAAATGAAAAAGTTATGTTTACGAAGATGAATTTAAACCTTAAGTTAAAGTGAAATTAAGAGACTATATCTAGAACTCTTTTTTAAAACTGTCTTGTTGGGATAGGAGTCCATACAGAAGGAAGCAAAACCTGACGGAAGACATCGCTGAAAAATCCTCTATGTGTGTGTTTTAAAAGCTGTGAGGAGAGGTCCTCTCCTCATCTGCCAGCTTTTGGTGGATTCAAACACTATATTGAATCCAACTCAGACCTTGAAAGAATTTTTATTTAATGTGTTTCTGTTTCTTCCTGCAATTCACATAAAATTTTCCAGTTCCAGTCTTTTTTGTCTTGTTTCCTCAAAAATCACTTCAGCCTCTTCAAAATCCTACAAAAGGTCTGACTCTGATCCTGACTGGTAAGTGAGGGAAGCTTAAGGTTCGCATATTAGGGCTGACTCAGTAAATACTACAGAAACAGTGAAACCTCTACAAATGCAAATTGCTCTCAAAATACTGAGAATTTGGATAAAGCAGAGCTTTTCTAGAAGGGCTTGTTTCATAAGGTTTCACAAGGATTCATAAGGCTGGTTGTGATCTCCTGAACTGTGCTGTACTAGAAAGCATTGATACCAATGTGTTTTCAGGGGTGAAAGTAGAATGCTGCTCCTGGCCTTTGGAGTGGGATTGGTGGTGGATTTTTTTTTTTTTTTAAATTTGTTTTTCCTTTGTTTTCTTTGATAAAACTAGGTTTTCCAAGTAATTGGTAGCTTAAGAAAAGTTTAGCCTCATGATGGTGCAAAAATTTCCTCTGACAGTCTTCTACCCAGAGTTATGCTTAAATCTGAATTGCAGATAAGCAAGAATCCTTTCTCCAGCAGACCCAAGCCTGTGCCAAAATTTGTTTGGAACTGCCTTGGATATTTGAAAATCAGATTAAATTTGAAGTTGGTTATAAATACAAAGAAACAAGAACTATAATTTTGCAATAGATCAAGAATGTAACTCAACCTTTGGTGAAACTCCTTGTAATTAGCTCAACCAATTGACTTCAGTGAAGTCAGGATTCCTCGAAACAATTGGTAAGGTGGATATTGGGGACTTTTGAATATTCCTGGCCAAGAAGGTGGGTGCAGAGTTCTTGGAGAGACATGGATCTATGTGGTTGTCAAGGAGAGGTTTGAAAGTCTGTGTCTCTGCCAAGAATTCCAATTCTTGTCACAGCAGTCTGACTTGCCTTCTTTGGGAGGACTTCTGTGCCTGTCGCTCAGTTATGTGGGATGCAGGAGTTCATGTGAGCTTAGGCATGCAGCAGGAGAAGATTGTCCTGATCTTTCTTGTCAAGACAGATGTAGGAGATAGTTTAGTTATTAAGATGCATATAGAAATGTATGACAACAATGTATGTACAAACATCCTGAATGGCTATTTGTGTCATATGGGTCATATGGCACTATCTGTGTCATCACTTTAGGAGTGATTTCTTACACTAATAGAGATAGATACTGTTCATGCACTAAACTCCTAGCCAAGACAGAAAGTTTCAGAATATCCATCTTTAGCATGAATCCTGGCTTGATACAGAGCTTATTTCAACACCAAGATTACCACAAGTTGGACGTAAGATCTGTGCAGTTCTTAACAGCTAAGGCTATACAGTGCCCTTGAGCTACAGCTGTGGCAGGCAGGGCCAAGAAACAGAATTAGAGCATCCTTACAAGGCTGAGCAGATCAGATGGTTGCTGTAAATGATGCTCAGATCACACTTCCTCTCATGCCTCTTGTGGGGCAGCTGGTTTTCAGGGATTCACTAGCAATAAACAGTTACTGGTGTCTATTAAGCAATGAGTTTGAATACAAAATTTAGATATCCTTCCCTACACATATTGATGCAGCAGGGACAGCTACAGACAGATGGAAGAACTCTCCTTTTTCAGGCTTGCTTGAAAAGTAAAAGGAGAGGAAGCTGTGGGAATTGAGACTGGGAAGGGAGAATAGGGAGGTCATCTACAAAAGAGCATACTGACTCATAAAAAGGTTGGAGAGGACAGCCAGATAGAGCAATTTAAAAATAAAAATTTCTTTAAAAAGTGATAGTGGGAGACGAGATAATTCTGTGAGTTCTTCAGATTCCTACATGTAAACACTTGTTAGATTTATTTACTTCCAGATTGAAATAGTTCACAGCACAACATATATGCAAGTCATTTAGGAGTTTGAGTTCTGCTGAAAATCACAGGGACAAGGACTGCTTTTAAGGACATTTGAAAATGTGACTCATCTGTAGCAGTTTTTGCATCTCTTAGATTCTAGTGAAGGCCTTGAAGGAAAGCCTGGTTTCTGCAATAACACCGCTGGTTGGAACTGCTGCCCAAAATACTGCTTCTGCATTACCTTCTAAGCATGTCTTTGTTCAGAAGAATGAAGATCTCTTCTTTAGGAGGCCATTGCTTTGTTTCCTTAGAGTAGGGGGGAACTTATATGGTACCTTGGCCACATTTTTGTTGTACTATCTGTCAAAATTCTTCCTCCCATGTGTTCCCATTAGCGCTGTCTGAGCAGTTATTTTTCCTTTGTCTCATTACACAAGTGTTATATGTACAGTGAGCCTATAGATTTGGATGCAGTTTGACTGGATGTGTAGAGGTAATTCATATTGTACAAGAGTGTCTTCAAAGTGCTTTCTGAGAAAGGCTTTGCATAAATGCTCAGTGATGTCTAGAAGACTTGTTCCTAATTAGCTCTATTGCAGTGAAAACATCTTGCAAATGGAGAAAAATTAAATTTCTGAGTTATGTAAATTTGCTGTATAACTTGGAGTAAATTATCATAATGGTCTCACCTAGCCTCACATTCTATGGAATGCCAAATTTCAGTTTGAATAACCTACTTACCTTATGAATGCAAATCTGCTCCTCTTCTGGGCCAGAGGCAGGGTGTGGGTTTCTAAGCAGGGGTTCAGAGATGCAGCGAGGTAGGAGTCCAGAGTGAGGAATGAATTATTTATTAAATTTACAATACCATTTATATATTCTAGTTCCATAAAGCAATTGAACAGTGTTCACACTTCTCTTAGGGTGATTGGTCAAAATCTCAGACACTCACTTAGAAATGTTTTTTCCTAATATAATGTACACAAGGTCAGAAGATACCAGATATGAATGCTATTTACAAAAGCCCTATCTATTGTTTACATAGCTTACACAGCAAAGGAAAAGTTCTCACAGAATGAATGCAAGAAGAGAAAATTTCCCTGCTAACAGCATTTCAGCATCCTCAGCAGGGGACTTGACTCCTCCCTTATGTGGAAAGGACAGGACTTACTTATTTAAACACATCTTTATATCTGAGGCTTCTGGAGACATACTCCTTCCCCCATGGTTTCTGTGCCATCTAGATGCTTATGAGACAGCTGGTATCAGGATGGAGTAGGGTCTTATGAAATAAAGATCTTGCACAGCCTCCTTCATTCTCTGTGTACATGCTCAGCACCTGTTCCCATCTAGTCACCTGCCCATCCCAGTTTTCTCTGCCAAAATTTCCTCCTTTGTGGCAAGATATTCCTATGCTGAGACCACAGGACAGTGTTTTTGAGCTTGCAGATGGCAGTACTGCCACCTCTCTCTCTTCACTTTCCTCACTTCCTTCCTTTACCTTCACATCTAATTCAGTAGAGCCAGATGTGTGCCATCACATCTGTGTCATTCACGCCTAGGGAGGGGAGGAACAAAAGATGGGCAACCTTCTTTACTCTCTGCAGAAAATAATGTTGTAGTGATAGGAAAATGGTGTGAACAGAGCAGCAGGCATCCTGCAAAAGATGATGAACCCTGCTGCAACCAGCAATTTTGAAGAGAGGAGTGTCTGGGAAACCATTTCTCCTCTGCAATCACACATTCACTAGCTATCCCAGAAACCTGTAATTGTTCACATTACTTTCCTCTGTAATATCTCTGCTCCTGAAGACACACAGAGTTCTAGGAAGCCTAGAAAAAGAGCATTGGCTTTCCATGAGAAGTTTAAAAGTTGCATTTTCCTAAGAGTGACATTTAATATCTGGCCTGCTAGTGAAGACGCACTATCAGGACAGCAGCAGTCCTGAGTTGCTGCACAAAGTAGTGTTGCTAAAAGGCTTGAATAATTTTCAAAATCTACCATGGTGCTGAAGGAGGGGAAAGTTTGGAGGTGGGGATGGGGAAGTGAACCTTCTTTTGGAAAAGGCATCTTTGTGTAGAAGTTTTTTCTCCCAGTGTTTAGGCTTGTTCAACAGTAATCCAAGTGTTTCGGATCGTAACCCAGAGTCAGGAAAGGATCTGGCACAAACCCATGAGATTTAAAATTCTGCGTCACACCAGCTGTCTCTTAGCAGACAGAAGGGGTAGATTGTGTTTGGGGGGAGGAAGATTGGAGGGGGAACCAGTATCAAGCAACCTTTGGATCTAAAAATAGCAACAAATAGATTTACCCAAGCTTAGGGCTAGATGCAAATTTGTTTAGTGACTTCATGCACACAGCTCATCTGGCCTGCTATAATTCCAGTCCATTTTTCCTGTCTTCATATTTCACCCAGAGTATGAAGAATGATTCCCCTCTCCCCATTTTCATGCATGTTATAACATCACAGAGCCATCCTGCATGAGAAAAGCTGGACAGCTGTCTGTTTGGCTCCTACAGAATCTGAATATGTTAGTTTTACATGGTAGCAATGATTAAATTAAGTTTTTAACCTGTACATCCTTGTTTCTTTCAGGGTCTAGCAGCTTTTTGGCACGGGGAGAGTGGAATTCCTGCTAAACAATATTATGTACTTCCTGATACATCATGACACATCCATATTGCCCATATAGGTGCTCTGCAAAGTTCTGCTTTGTCTTATTCCCAGTACACTCCTTGTTGACTCGTTTTCGTTACTTTCTTAGTGAAATGAACAGCTGAATATAGCTAAAGGATGCTCAGTAAAGACAGTGTATCTCTCTTTTCTGAGACATTGTACTAGCAAGGAAGAGGCATCCCATCAGTTTTTGCCATGTAAACACACTGTGAAGCACATTTATGCTCCAAACAGCGGCGGGAGGTATTCTTCCTTCTTGGCCCCTCTGATCCAATTGTGCACTAAGTGCCACATTGTCTTCCAGTGGGAGAGACTACAGAATAAGCGTGTTGAAGTACCAACCATGCTGTACTTTGCAGGTCACCACCTTTACTAATTTCAAAGCTAAAAGTTCCCTAAGTCATTTGTAGTGGTCAGCTACATAGTAGAAGTCAGGCTAAATATATATCTATTTTTCAAATAATAAATAATAAATATGTGAAGGTCATACACTATAATGATTTGACTTTTTTTTTTCACTTTTAAGGGATGAATACTGAGAACTGCTCTATATTCTTTTTAAACCATAGGACTGTATTTTCCTGAAATGTACTTTCCTGTAACTGGATTTTTATGAGCCTGCACTTCTCTTGAGAATGTGATTTGCATGAAGTACAAGAGAATTTGCTTGTTGCATACTGTGAAAAAGCAGAATGAGCAGTAGATAACGTTCTTTCAAAGGGTTAGATTTTCAGAAGCAGACTTATTTTCCTTTTTACTTCATATTTTTCTTCAGCTGAATCCACACTAAGTACAATAGCAGGAGCATTTTGCTGTTGTTGTGGTTGGTTTTCTTTGTTTATGGTTTTGGTTGTTTTGTTCAGTGTTTTGCATGAGAAGTAATAGAAAACTGAGTAAATACAGAGGGAGAACCTCAAAATTTCAGTAGTTGTACTGGCTATGTACAAAATCTACATGAGTGAAATCATATTTTTAGAATCTTTTAGAACAAAATTTGCTGACTTATTTTGTAGTTAAGCAGCCAATTTATTAAAAGCCCAGTCAAGTGTATTTTCCAATTCAAAGCCATTTCACTAATGAATTTGAATTTACCCTTCTGATTTGGTGGTACTGAAAAGTTTGGTGATACAGCTGAAGCACTAAGTTGTCCCTGCAGTGTTTCCTCCTTGCAGATCCTTGTACCTCAGACTGTCTTGCTCAAAACAATCCTAAGCATACAGTACTCCATACAGATCAGTTAAGTAAACCTTTCCTATGTTGCTTTTTCTCCTTTTTCAGTATACATACTGGGACATGGAAAAATACTGGTGTTATTTATCAAAGTTTGAGCAAGCCATAATTGTCCTTTGTTGAAGTGAAGCTAAACAAAATTATGTCAATTGATCATAAATAATTTTTATGTCAGGAAAAAATGAAGTAAACTTTAACTAATAAAGCTCTCACATTAATGCTTGAATAGAAGTATTATAATTGTATATAGTCCTGCCCAAGGTCAGTAGGGGGTTGCTTTTACGCTAGCCTTGGGAGATAAGTTCAAGCCATGGGTTGAGTTTGTAGCACCCCAGATAGTTCAAGGCAGTTGTATCCTTATTATCTGCAGGAGCAGATTGTAAAAGCAACTTCCTTCTTACCAGTCTCCTTTCCCCCTTCTTCTTTCCCCCTCTCCATTCTTGAATCCTGCTTTGCTAGGGAGTTGGTGCCCAGAACTCTGTGTGAAAAATGAAGGAATTTGGACTTGAGCGCAATTAAAGGTGCTCTCAAGAGAGCATATAGTATAATAACATCGTTAAACTCAGTCGACTCAGATCCATAATACCCATTTGTAATACCGCTAGGCTCCGTTCACTTTTTACTTAATGGGTAGAGAAGGGATTTCAGCTATCTTGAGCTTATACTGCAGAAGAAATTCCTGACTGACTGTGATCACAGGGGCTAAACTCGTTGCCTTTCCAGCTGTGATTAACATCTACTCAGTAGACGTATTAGACATGAAATAAGCAAGTATGAAACTGGTTTCTAAACCACAGGTGAAAGCCCTACTATGGCAAAAGGTCACAGCTAAGCAGGGGCAGCACAAGAGACATCAATGGATCGTATGTCCTAATGATTACAATCATTTTTGGAGATGAAGCTGTAAGTTTCTTTTTTGTTGTTCTTTAGAAAACTCAGTAGTTAGACTACTGAAATCCAATGGTCAGTGAGATAAACTAAAGTTTTTTAAAATAGTATTTTCCTTGGACAAAATCAGAGTGTATTTTCTGGCTTTGAATTATTTACATACATTATTTACTAATTGCGACCTGTTGTGTTTCTCAACTGTCTTGTTTCCATTTCTGCTGAAATCATTCTACCAGTTTCAGGTTGTTGCACTTCTTTTCTTTGTGTACCTCCACCATGCATACCCATGCTTCAGAGCACACAGTCTTTTCTAATCTACTTCAAATGAGACAAGTGACTGCCTCATCCTCTCATGATTTCAAGATGTCTCCATGTAGTTCAGGGCCCAAATTAAAATTATTTCCCTTGTTTTTTAAAACTTCCACATAAAACGTCCATCAAATTTCAAGTATTAGCTGAAATCTTGCTTTCTTGCCTCACCCACTTCTTACTGTTTCTTCTCCTCTGCTGTTAATAGTCTTTGAGATTGTATTGTTTTTAACTTAGCACAGTATTCTGATAAACAGCTCACGTGACAGAAAAAGTACCTTTTTTTTTTGGTTCTTATTGACTGGAGTGTGAGTAAAGCAAGAAAGGGGGTCATTCTGTTTACATTAAAGAATTAAAAACCTGTCAGGAACTGATGGCATTATACCATCAGTATAGTCTGGTCATCTCAACATATTTCTGAATTCTGGTCAGAGCTCCAATGGGATCCTGTGCTTTGGCAGATGTTGTAGTCTATGCTGTGAGATTGGGGTTTTGTGAATTGATTTATACTTGGTTATTAATACAGACTTTGATAATGTAACATAAACGCATCCCTAATCCTGTGGTGCTGATGATTATTTGGTAATGCACTATGTGATTGAGAATATTGAGCTGCTGGGAGAGAAGATTTTCAATTTATTTAAGTGATCCTGTCAGTCAACTTGATCTGAGCCTCCAGCCGCCTCTCCTTTGGAGTTATACACAGAGCAACAATGCGTAACCCCAGTACAGACTGCTATGCCACTGCAATATGACCAGAGATGGCACCTGAGCTTGCGAGCTGGGAAATGCTCTTAAATCCTTCTGTCGACACATGGTCACCAAGGGAAAATCTTGAGAATTCTGGACCCATGAGTTGGAAGAGCCTGGGGACAAGGCTCTTATAGAAAAAGGTAGTGGAGGGATATCATTAAGAAAAAACATAGATTCACCAATGGGTAAAGAAGGAGCAGAAAAAAATCTTCCAGATTAGACTTGTAGACAGACATCTTTCTCTTTTGCCAAATTTCACTGTTTATATCATTCTTAGTTTGCTAAACTACAAAATAGGAATTTAGTAGTGTTCTCTTAACATCAATTTTAATATCAGAAGCCCAGCTCTGGCAAGAAAGAGAGGAAAAGAACCTGAGACAATGTGCATGTTATGAGATGGATATTTCACTCCAGTAAGGTGGCTTTTTTCTCTGTTTCCAAATGAGTTGGTCATAGGAGCCCTGCAGGGAAGCAGATATTAATAATATTTGCTTTAACTCAGCGCCAAGCTTGAGATACTATTACTTCCTTCCCAGATTGCCAGCGCCATTGTTTTTCTTCTGTGACCATGGGGGTCAACACTAGAGGCCTCTGAAGCCTATATATTTGGCAAACTGATGTTACATACTTTCCTGAGTTTGATTGCATGAAGTATGTGCATGTGTCTGTTGACACATTTTCTGGGGCAGCTCGTGCTTCCTGCCACACAGGCAAGTCCTCCTGAGAGGTTTGTTGTTTGTTGACATTTTTTACAGGCATTTGTGGCTTTGGGGGTGCCTCAACAAGTGAAAACTGATAATGGCGCTGCTTATATTTCCCAAAAGCTACACTCCTTTTTTCTACAGTGGAGAATTTCACACCTTACCGGCATTCCTCATTCACCAACAGGTCAAGCTATTGTAGAGTGCACCCATGCTACTTTGAAAACCTTGTTGCTGCAACAGAAAGGGGGACTGCTTTAGCCAAAGCCTTATATGTTT
>VWPU01003723.1:0-117550 GCA_013398955.1 Callaeas wilsoni
TTTATTGCCTTGATGCTCCTCCTGGGATCAGCCTTGGTTTCTTATGAATGTTTTACATTTCCGTTGTTCAAGTCCTGAGCAAAATAAGAACTTATGTCTTTTGGCCTCTACTTCTGAAGCAAATAATTTAGTCTGCTCTTAGTCATGGTTTGCACCATGACACTGAGCACAATATTCTTATTCTTTCATCAGTTCACACATACAAACAGAAAAATTTTATAGCACATCTTATTTGTATCGACTGGATAGAACCAGCATTGACTGCATTGTCAAAATCATCGACTTAAGCTAAAAGTCTAAATTCTTTTACACAAAACTTGAGTGTACAATACCATACAAAAGACATGGTTACCATTAGTGCTGGAGAAATACCACACTGGGAATGTTTTTGTGTAGATATATTTCTATAGGGGTTTGTTGTACAAGCTAAATCAGAAAAAACACAAAGACCCTGTCCTACTGTCACAGAAAACAGATTTATTAGTTGCAAAGAGCTATAGCTAAGTGAGAAATGCTAAAGTCACCTTTAAATCAACAGCTTTAGAGAAGTGTAAATTAAAATCATGATGTAAAAATTATTCCAATTAATCACCATGTAAAAATAAGCTATCAATCCCAAATAGTGTGTTCTAGCTTTTCTCTAATGAACCATTTCTCATTTCTTACAAATAGTGTTTGACTAGGAAAAAATAGCAGGCTTTAAAGAAAAAAACATCCATCTTTCTGATAATAACCTAGCTCCTCAGAGAAAGAAAAAGATCCATATTTTTAGGAACATAAATACAGACTTCCTTCAGAGTTACAGTGTTCTCACCTAGTACAAACTCCAGCTTTTCTCTGCCTAGACCCTCTTTCATGCATTGTTAGCTCACAAGACTTTGGAAATTCATAAACTCCAGGCTCAGAGACTCTTGAAGATACTTCAGACCCCTTGGACTTGTTTTAAAAAATCTTCAGAAGTCTTGAGGATAGGAGATTTGGCACAAAGGCTAATTGCTTCCTGGAAGTATAATATAGGGCGCTATACCAGTCTTTATGTTCTCTATTTTGTGTACCTATCTGGTTTACAAAGGAGTCCCACAGACACTTCATTGTTCCAATGAGGTGCTGCAAACAGTTGTGGGAATGTAAGAATTAACAGCTGGAACATGGAAGTCTGTAATTTCTTGCACTGCTTTGTCACTTTGTAGAATATTTCTGATACTGCAGGCTTCACTCTGATTTTTCTTCGAGGTGTTTTCTGTATTTGTTCACCCAACAGATTCCGAAGCCAAGTTAATTAAGAATAGTTTAGGTAGTATTGAAGCAGAGGTTCAACATCCTGACAAGTATCATTGTTAATCACTGCTTTCTTTGAAGCAAAAACCTGAGATGGAATAAAGATTTCCTTTATAGACTCTTATGCTACTGAAGTTGCTACTGATGCAAAAGACAACTTTAAAGATTTTCTAGAACCAGCACTTGTCTGTCAAAGTTTCCACCACTGCTAGGTAAGGATGCCCTCGTGATAAGTCTTCTCACCAGGTGGGCCTGGGAAGATTCATCACCTGGGCTGGCTGTGAACAAATGTGTTCACACAGTGCCCACCTGCCTCTTACTGGCGATCAGTAATTGAGAGAGAGCTCCATCACTTTTGAATTTCTATTAGTTTTAAATACATAGAGTTTCCATGGCATGTAATTCTAAATCTGTTCATTGTACAAAAACATTAGCAAAGATGGAGGATATACAATCATTATTAGCTCTTGACAGAGACAGTGCTTTACAGCACTAAATAAACCAGGTGACGCTTAAAGAGAACTGTCCAGAATTTGAGGACACTCAGATACTGATAAACTGCATCACAGCAAGAACAAGGCTTTAAAAAAAAATTTAAGTGTGTTTTTGGAATTGTTTTCAGACATGCTGTTTCCGAAGACCACTCCTCAGATTTCTTAGCTGTCATACTGATGCTGTCAAGGCTGTGTTTTTAGAGGTTTTACCACAGAGTCATAGAGTCATTTGGCTTGGAAAAGACCTGTAAGTTCATCAAGCCCATCCATTAACCTAACACTGCCACATCCACCACTAAACCATGACCCTAACATGACATCTGACAGCACATCATTTCCCACTGTATAACTAATATACATTTAAGTTCTTCTATGTAAGTTAATGTCTTCCAATTGCCACAATGGCATGGAGGACCAGAGATATGGACAGAATGAAAGAAAAATGCTACAGATATGTGGGTATATTTATCTGTTTTCAAGTGCTGAGACACTGCAATATACATTTGTCCTTGCGTAAGTACCAATCTAAATTTTTTAGTCAATTAAATGTTATCAAGTAAGTTATGCAGCAAATTTTTTGTGTATTTCTATCTGTACAAATGACTGTTTTGACTTCATGCAAGTTGAATACTTTGTGTTCAAATGACCTTGGCAGAACTTAAATGACCATATGTCCTCTGAATACATTTATCGAAGTAAGCATTTAAAACAATTGAATGAGATATATGACCTCATTTTTTATATCCAATTATACATCATTATGGCCATAATTTGCATGGTTGAAATGTGCAACAGAGAAGAGATGGTGGATTTTCAGCAGAGTTTGGAGAAATTTAACACTGTAGTTAAACATCTTTTGAAGTGTTAAAACTGGGTTGTCTCTTCCTTTCATTTTCCACAGAACATGAGACCAACTTATTTTTATATTGTTCGGAGAAACACTAAAAATTATTAATGAGTGGTAATAAACGTGAAAATGAAGGATTACAATCATAAGCAAAAAAAAGTGTCTCCTTTTATCTTATCATAACTAGATAGCTTCCTTGTGATCAGCACCCAGTTATTCTTTTAAGCTGGCTAAATATAATTTGAACATTGAAATCGACCAAGTTCACGCAGAGTTACACAACAATTACTGCAAATAAGCAACACATATAGTAAAAGGAACAGAATCACAGAATCACAGAACCAGGTTGGTAGGTTATCTGGTCCAACCTCCCTGCTCAAGCAGGGAAACCCATCATAATTAACATACACAATAGTCCCGGGATGAAGAATCCAAATTCAGCCCATCAGTTAAGTATACACATTGGAGATCAAATTTCTCATCAAGGATTCATTACATTTACATATATATTTGCCATTTCCTTAGATGAACAAAATTAATATATACTGAATATATTCTGTTCAAACTCAATTTTATGTTAAATTGTAAAAAATATCTTGGAATACATACCAAGAATGTAAACTGAAGTTTTACTACTGTAAAATGAAACTGTAAATGCTGATGTAGAAAAGAGAAAAGCTTGAATTTTTTTTAACAAAACAAAAAGCATCAGAAAAATGAATTTTTGTAATATGTTGATGATTTTTAATTTTATTATTATTTACCTAAGTATAAATAAATAACCAAATATGAAACCGTATTTTCGAAACACATGAAAATATTCCAGCTCCACATTATTCCACACTATACAATTATGTATTTATAAAACAAGTACTTTGAAATAAACTTTTTCCCAGGTATATAGGTCATAGATCTGTAGTAAAATATTAGTCGCAACTCCGCATATTCTTTCCATAGTTAAATCACATCTAGAATGCAAAAGGCACTAGCCTTTCTGTACAAAATTTCTATAAAATTTCATAATAATTATTTGAAATAAATTAGTTTTCCAGTTTTTTTTCTTTAATATCTTCACTGTCACTAGTATTTTAACTGCAAATGCTTTTAAATTTATGTGAAAAAAAACATGAACAATCTACCAGCAGCTGAAATAAATTCATGGACCTAAAAGTAATACAGATTTCAGTGATAAATTTCAGGATAAGTCTGATAACTATTAAAGATGAGTACTTAAATTTGTACCTCAAAAATAAATTATTATGCTGTTTCAAATAAACTGTCTTATGTTATACTTAAATCACCAATTATCATCTTTCCTTACCTGGAAAATCAATGGAGCGGAATAAAAAAAAAAAAAAAGGATATACCTGATGGTATATTTTAGAACTGCAAATATTAATTTTAGGTACCTTTTTTTTCTCTTTTAATAATAAAGTACATGCTACCAGAATGGCTTGTTAAGGTCTGCCTTGCAAATTAATTGAGAAAACAACCACTGATAATCCAAAAGACCAAGACTGTTAACAGGAACCAGTCTGGTTTTCAGCACTTTTGTCTGCAAACACTCATATGTTGCATGACAGAGTGAGAATAACAAATTTATAGTGGTGTGGGTTTCTTGTGTGGTGTATTCAGCAAAATCCATTAAGATGAGCATCTATATAAGCAGTAGTCATGGATATCATATTGGGGCGGCGGCAGAAAAAAGGAAGTGTCTCAAGGAAAGTATTTGCATGCCTGAATAAAGACTCTGCTTCTCCTTCCTCTGTTCCTATCTGTGAGATGGACCAATTTCTGAGGTACGCAACTGACTTTTCTTTACAGATTTCCAGATATGATTTACCCATTCTTTGCTTTGTAATGACAGTCCATGTCAGCCACCTGTTGAACTGGCCTAAGAGCCATCTGAAGAGGAATTCATGTGCTTTGGGGTAGAAAAATACCAGGCTCATCCAAGAGATAACAAATTATTGTTGCATTTGCCAAAATCCTAGATGGCCTTTCACTTCAAAGACCTGGAATGACCTTATGATATGCAACTGGACTTAATTTCGAATAATTACATTGTGGATTTTGAAGGGAAAGGCTTTTCCTCACCTTTTAAAGTGCACATACTTTTAGTGAGCAGGAGGAAGAAAGAATGTAGAAAAAATGTGATTATAAGCAAACTCATGTGCTATGAGTTTGTAGGCAAATCCTTGAAAAAAACAGAATATAAAGGAAATGGCAAAGGCAATTACCTTTTGTCACAGAACAAGAATATAAGGAAAATTATTTTTGAACCAGAAAGTAAAGTGCTTCAGATAGTTAATGAAATTATGGACATGAGAACAGGCTGAGAAAAATTTGTGTTCTGAACCTTCACCCATTTTCGGTTTGATCTTAATAAGAATATAATTAATTGTGTTTCTCTTCACTTCACCATTATATATTTATTTTTAGAACTCGATGATATCTTTACCAGAAGAAAACAGCACAAAACAGAAAAGATTGTCCCTTCTGTACAGAGGGTCTGGACCCAATCTGAAGACACTAGAAATTTCATTTCAGTCTTGTCTTTACAAGACTTCCAGAGCTGTTTCTAGAACAAAGAGAACCACATAAACTCAGTTTCAGGATTCAGGGGACATCTCTGATGCTATTGGGATGAACAGCAAAATTCCACAAGACAGTCAGGATTTCATTATTATTTTCAATGAATATTCAAAATTAAATGCCAGCCCATAAAAGATGTGATCATTAGTCTTTGAAAGATGCTGAATTTTTTAAATTATATATAGAACTTTTTTTTCCTTTAAAAAGTTTTAGTTGTAATAGCATGTGCATTAACCTCTTCATTTTGGATAATTTCTATATGGATACTGTACGCATAATTCCACTCTGAAAGAGAAGATTGCCAGTAGTATAAACATGTCATTATGCAAAGTAATTAGATGCAGAAAAATAAATAGACTCAATGTTGAGAGCTTATAGAAGTGCAGATAAACAAGTACTCATAATGTTTTTTAATAGATGTTTAGAAAAATCAGCCATATCATTCAGGTTAATGACTTAGTTCCATCAAGATTTGCTGTTATGGGTTCAGAATATACAATTATAATGCTTATATTTCAAAGTGAGAAAACTTTGATGCCTAAGTTTGCAGTTTGCTGATCTGCTGAAGCCAGGCTTCAACCTTTAAAGTCATCCTTGTAAATATATAAAGGCGTTTTGTTTAAACTCAGAAGTGGTTCTAAAAATCGTTTTCTCCCCGTAATTGTAAATTCTTGGGGTTTTGCTAGGAGTCTAACAAATAGTGGAAATCATGTTTTCTTTTTTTTGAGTGAGATACAGTTGTTTCTGTTTTGGCTTTGACCTGTCATTCAGATCTCTATTAATGGCAAACACCCATCCAACTGCAACTGGGGATTCCTTATTCTCTGGTCTTCACTTAGTACTATAGTTTGAGAAGACTCCCCTGTCTTTTTCTGAGTAATTTAAAGAGATCAGTCAGGATAGTAACAGCCAGTACGCTACCTCTTCTTTTGCTGGTTTGATTGACTCTCACCGTGGGTAAAAGTCCAATGATCCAAGCACATCTATTTTAAAATTTTCTTTGAAATGTATTTTACCCCTATAAATGTCATTCGTTTTTGGAGTTTTTTTTTCTCTTAGATGCATTCAGAGGTTCTGATGATCTGTTAGAATTGAAGTTGAGCTTAGCCACATTTGGTTTTGATGGAAGTAGACACAGATCAGGGGCTGAAGCCTATCCAAAAGTACCAGTCATTTAAGCAAGTTCTTCACAGTAGCTGCACAGCTCTTACTCATTAGATGATTCTGGTATGCACCGGGAAAACAATGTAAAAGATAATTGTTACAGAATTATTGTGTGTCCAAAAGTTCTGGACTACCTCTGCCCGAGGGTCATATATGTGCTGTAAAGACACAAACATGCAGAGTTAAACTCCTTCCAGTTTTTCATCCTGGTAACAGGTTTGGGATGAGAGATCAGAAGGTGTTAGTCACCCAAGGAGCAACCACTAACTTCCAAAGATATTGGCATTGGGTTTCACAGTAAGCAAGGTGGGTTCTGCTGACCATCTGTTAGAAAGCAATAAATATCAAAAAAGCCCAGCTGTGGAGAGGAGAGTGGAGTCGTAGGGAGATAAGTGCTGTAAGTCTAGATATCCTAGGCTGTGCAGAAACCCAGTCCTGAAGAGGATCTGCTATGTAGAAGTGAGGCTGACAGACACTTCAACCAGACTGAGTAAGCATCTTCTTCCTCTTCACTGCCTACGTGAGAGGCCTTCTGTGCCGGTTTGGAAAAAATTTAGGAGGAAACAACCCCGAAAAGAGCATCTCTCTCTCCTGCCTGCCAGGGAAGCAGGCCCCAGCAGCCTCTCCCACCAGGAGTTCAGAAAATAATTTCTCGAATGAAAGTGAAAAAAACCTATTTATTTAATAGAGTCCCCTGCAGGCACAAGGCAGAAAAGGATATTGGAAACTCCCCCTCCTGTCCCCTAAAAGAGGCTGGATTTTAGAGTTCCTTGTGTAGGGAAGTCTCAGCTGCTCCCCACAGTCCTACGGCCTGAGGCCGTGCTGGGCCGGGCAGGGTCCGATGATTCTCCCCTCCGGAGTCCTGCTGAGCATCCTGGAGATGGTAGCTGGTCTTGGATGAAGAAGCAAGCCAAAAACAGTCCAAAAAGGAACAGAAGCCTCTGAGGCAGACTGCAGCCCTTTCTCAGCTGAAGGCCAACAAAGAACTAGAGAGGAAAAAAGACTCCACTTCTAACTCCTAACTGGCAGAAACACTGCCCGGAGAAGAAATATGTAAACATCTAACTGCATGATCCACTTTGAAGAGTTCCCCTTACTTCTCTCTCCCCCTCTGCATTTTAAAGATTCACTAGAGATCAAGCAGGCCATGGGGAATACAGTATTGTCATAGAACCACCCCAAGACACATTCATATATCTGTTCTGTACAGAAAAAGGACAGACGTGTAAATAGTTTCAAAATAACTAATGAAGTATACATGCAATAGAAATCTGTGTTTGGTTATACCTGTACAACCTATTTCACATACAAGAGTATTAAGCCACTGGAGATTTTTTCAAAGAAAACTTGAGGGAGTGTATGATAACCATGTGGTGGTATTCTTATGGTGATTTGTGCAGGCCCGTGGCAATTACCTTGTTATCAGAGAGGTGTCTTAATTTTAAGAGTCCTTGGCAGTCCGTTTATTTCCTATTTTATCCATGGAACTTCAGCTTCACTCAGTGGACAAAATGGATATACAGGGCAGCAGAATTAAGGTCCCACTGGGAACAGTAAATCTGGTCTGCCCTATTTTTCAAGTGAGGCTTGAATTATCTTCTATTAACAGAGAGTACAGGGAGGAGAGACTGTCAGTGAATTCATTCCTATGTCATTAAATCTGTTGTCCTGAAAAATAACTGAAAATAGTGTGTAAGCAGCCTTACTTTCATTGTGTCTTCAGGCTAGACAGACCAGATTCAAACACTAAGAGAAAGAGCATTTCTATGACCTCTAATGCCTCTGCTTAGGTCAGTGTTGGATAGAGTGGTGCAGGCGGGTTCTGTTCTTCCACCTGCAATGTAAAGGCAGATTTAAGCTGTTACAAATGCTCCCTCAAGACAAAGCAAACTACAGATATTTTAGCATGCTTGGTGTGTCTTTGTCTGCTTCATATATATTTTAGTGTTTCTATAAAGTAATTGTGCTACAGTTTCAGAGGTACACTGGGCTTGCTGATGTTATCACGGAATGCATTGCATTTTGTACAGCATCTGTCTGTCTTACGCTGGTATCAAGCATCACTGAGTAAAAAGCTATTTCTGCAGATAACTGATTTTATTATAGGTCAGGCAACTATCAGAAAAAAAGATATGAGAAGTTCCAACGGCTGTGGAACTTTTGCATTATTTCAGGTTTAAGATATTAGAACTTTCATGAAAAATCAAAATTTTGTATGTGATGGTTGAGGAAGTCTAAATAAATGCGAGGCTGTGTCCCCTCTCCAGTGGTACTGGGGGCTGAATACAAAGACAGGCATTAAATGAGTTCCCTTTGACATGCAAAATTTCTGACCATCCACTCCATGCCACTGCCTGGTAAGGAAGATCTCCTCCAAACTAATATCTTTAAAAACCTCTTGAATATTAACTAAAGGTAACCTCTTTAGAGAGAAATATCAGGGACTTGGCCAACTGGCAGGGCCAAAGCTGCTTTTTGCGTATGAGGTTTCTAGAATCAAACCTGTGTAAAACCTGATGAGGGTTTTGAACCTTTAGGATGTTGAAAACTACTCTAATTTCCCAACAATTACTAATTGTATGGTCTGCATTTCCTGAAACTTTGAACCAATAATGTATTTTCAACCAATGTTTATGTTCATGTGTTAATGTTCATACTCCTGATCCAAATTTTTTAAACAATTCTGATCAAAATAGGTGCTGGTGGGGGTTGCAAGGGTGTCCATGAGGAGACACAATGCCAGGCACAGCTGAACCCCTCAGCCTCGGGCAGGGAGGTGTGAGGAGAAAATGGGGAGAGCAGGACGAGAGTCAGGAGGAGATCTCTTCTCCTGGACAGCCCCAGCCAGAGTAGGTGGGTCTCTCCTGAGGGAGCTGTAGCCTCTGCAGAGGAGTCCTTGATGGATCAGGAGCAGCCAAGATGGGATGATATGGACACTGACCACAGCACCTACAGTTCCTGCATCCCTTAGGGCAGAGTCAGGGCAGGTGAGGCTTGGGAGCGAAGGAGTGAAGGTGAGCCTGGGGGAAACGTACCATTTTAATTTTGTCTTTATTCCTCACCACCTAAATCTATTTTAATTAGTAATAAATTAAAGTAATTTTCCTAAAGACTAGTCTGTTTTTCCCCAGAGGTAGCTGGTACATAATTTCCCTGTCTTTCTCTTGACCCATAAGCTTTTGTCATCATATTTTCTGCCCAGCTCTGTTGAGGATTGGGAGAAAGGGAGTGCCTAGATGGGGTTGTCTGGCAGCTGGCAGACATCAACCGAACCTAAACACTCTAAAAAAGGAATATGAAATCAAAGTGCTCGTTTCAAATTGCATTAAGTTGAAAAAGTACATTTTCAGGTCCTCAGCAACCTGGAAGACAGGCCAAACTTGATGCATTTTCACAACAGAGTTTTTACCGGTAGCTTATATGTGCAATCAAATTTTTGTATTAAAGAAGACATTTCCATAACTACTATAATTTCCATAAGGTTGTTCCAACTTTTTCTTCAGCATGTATTTCATAGGTGATGGTCACTGCTTTCCTCTCCCCACTCCAGAAAGTTTTACTTGCTTCTCAGGCTTACCGCACATTTGTCTTGTGCTGTGATCCTTCACCTTTCTTTAAAGGATTCCGTTTGGAAATGCTCCATGAGATTAAATGGCATACTAGGACACCACCCCCAAATTAAATGAAAGAGTTTCACATCATGAATGGAACATAAGGTATTCATCCCACAGTAGCCATTCAAATATGTCATTCACCATGAGTAATAAAATTTTATAGGACAGCAAGAGACACACTATTCTAAGCACCAATGCATACACCATTATTCAAGAGTAACCTCCTTTACTCTTGTTCTAGGTCAAAAGTAACATTGTGCTGTTCTGGAAATTCTGGGGAAAGGAAAAAAAACAAAACATCATGACAATGCTGATATGCAGGCTCATTGAAGATCAGGTATTTATTCTGAAATGTTAATAGCAAATAAAAAAATCAGATGGGGAAAGATGAAAAGAACAAGGTGATGTAACAAGGTCAAATGATACTCAGCAGTTTTGATCAAATGTTTTTGAATTGGAACTCAGTCTTCCACAGTGTGAGGCTTTCTGTTGGACAAGAGTGACCTACTGAAACTGGGAGGAACATACACACTGAAAAAATAGCCAGAAAAAGTGAGACAATAATAGCCACTCTGCCAAGGTCTTGTTTTATCTTTTCTCTCCTATAAAATTTAGGAAAAAATCTGAGCCTTCTAGTCATTATTGATGTATACTTTGTAATTCCATACATATTATTTTACTTTGGACTCACAAAAATTTATACATTAAATGATAGTACATAGCTGGTTTTTTGTGTCTGCTTTATTTCACACGAACAGAAAAAAAAATCATTTTCAGAGATAAGAAAAACATATATTTGAACTGTTCTTTGAAAATTAAGGTAACAGGGTCATTGTGGTGAAAAATTGGGAAAATTAATTATTATGCATTGTCTTTAATGAGTGAAGATGTGTCCTTCCCACCTACATCTACTTTTCTGGAAGTTGTCCTACACAAATCTGAAATGATTTGAATACTTCTACTCTAGTTAATTTGAAAGTCAGATTTGTCAAGATACTTCTGCAGCTCAGCTGAGGGACAATAATATCTTAAATCACTGTTGTTCTTCCAAGAAAAGTTATTTGATCCTTAAATAGCTCATTTAAAAACACCAGAGAGAAAATATACAATTGGCATGTATCAAACTGCAGAACAAAATGTTATTTTATGATTAACATTTTCTCTTAAGAGAAAGACCAAATCTGTTCCTCAGAAAAAATCTTTTTCATAATGATTTTTGTGAAAATCTCTCATCCTGTTTTATCTTTACTAAATGTATTATAAAAATTAAGCAAATAGTAGTAAAATGAAATTGGATATATCATGTTATCTTTTTTAATAATTGCCAATTTTATAAATAGAACATAACAATTGCAATACTTCCATGAAAAATACTAACTCTGTGTCCTCCAAATATAAAAATAACAGTATTAGCATGTGGGTTTTTTGAGTTTACAGACCTTGTTCTATAATTCAAAACTGAGCAGACTCCAGGTGGATTGTCTATCTTTGATATGCTTTAGCAATTCAGAAAAATGTTGAAATGTCGTGCCTTGAAATGAGGATTTCCATTATTCATATTCTCCCTTCTTTATAGTTTTCCTGTTTGAAGACCAATAATTATAATTTAAGGAAGGAAATATTATCTAAAAAGCTAAGTAGTTCATCAATGGCTGTTAAAAACCGGAAGAGTAGTAGTTTTTTCTTAACTTCAGTGTGTTCCAAGACTAAAAGACTGATAAATACTCTTTGAGCAGCTTTTTCAGGATGGGAGGGGAAATGCAGAGGCTTCAGCTTCAAAGAGATTTTAAGAGATTGCGCAACCTAATATTGTTGCTTGTGCTGGGATACGTGTGGCAAGGGCGAGACTAAATAATGATGACAATAAACTGGACCTACCGTGTAGCGTTAACCCAGGAATTACACCACTTTTTTCCTTCTTAGGTCCATTCTGTAGATGGAGTAATGCAGTTCTAGTTCCAAAACTAACAAGCAGAACAATATTGGAATATGCAGCTGTCCTAAATAGCTCACTCTGGACCATAAACTTTTAGTTTTATTTTGAAATGTTAGTTTTTAGGTCTTAGTTTTAGGTTCAGTTAATTTTAATTATTATGTAATTAACCATTAATGTTGAAAGTGTTTTGGGTTTTTAAATGAGATTGGTTTGAAATTCAACCTTTGAAATTATAATTTTGGACAAGAATTGATGAAAATAATAAAAAGTTGAAGTCCTTTTCTGTTCAGGATCATAATTTTATAGAGGAAAGAGATTCATTACACTTCTAACTCCTGGTAGCTGTGCTCATTGAATAGTATTCTAAATGTTTGAGATGGATTCTAATAGACCAGACAAATCATCAGTGCAAGGGTAACTATATTTTAATTGCAGGCCTCAGGTGTGCACTTTTATGCAATATTTTAGTCCAGAATGATGTTCCTGTAGGAACTAGTGGAACAGCCAGAAGTAGCACATCTGAGTCCTATTAGACAAAGACGTAAAGAAAAGTAGGAAGAAAATGAGGGCCCTAATTTAAATAAATAAATAAAATCTCCCCCTCTCTCACAAGCCCACTTGTGTTTTAAGCAAAGGTACATAATTTTCTGGACATTTTAACTCTCGATATTAATTTAAGAACTCAATGAGGACCACTTAGGACTTTCACAGCATCATTTCTTTAATAGAAGAGAACCTGAAAGTGATCACTAAGCCACGAATGACTATTAAAAGGGCACTGATGATTATGGAAAGTAAGAAGTGAATTCTGAAAGGAATTCTAACTACTCTTCAGAGAAGATTATTTAAATTGAATCATTCCACTCAGTGGATTATTTATTTGAGGTAGCTGTAATTTGATTTAGTTTATTTTGATTTCCAAAATGAAAGCTGATGAATACACTTTCAATTCAAATCTCCCATAGTTTTTTCTTACGTCTTACACTAGAAATGGCAGTGTTGCATAGTGAGGAATTTGGGCATCCTGTCAGATTCAGGAACACTAAAATCGAAAAATGGGTGATATAGTTGAAAAAGCTGGTGACAGATACAGATCTGTATTACTTCTAAATTGCTGGCAAGAGGTTGTGATTTGAGAGGCAAAGGAAGGCGCAAGCATGTGACTTTGTCCATGACTATACCAATCTAGGTGCTGCTGATCTAAGCAGCTGTGTCAGAAAAGGGCTATTGGCTAAAATATAGTCAACACAAGAAACATCACCATCCCTTTCAGAGGGTCATCTTTAAACTCTTAGTGATGTTTTCAATATCAAAGATAAGGGAAACAAAAGATGTTATTGCTGCCTTGAGGGTAATGGGACAACATCAGGCGTTAAGGTGTCAAACACTGTACACTGGGTAATACAAAGAAGGAAATGCTGATTCTTGGAAGTACATAGGATTTTTTTAAGAATTCAAGATATATTAATACCTGTGTAAAAGTAATGAGTACAATTAAATTTTCTTACTGTATATAGTTCTGGCCAAATTTGTGGTGCTTAATAGCCATGGGTCATTTCAATTTGTGTGTTCATTATCCATTAGGTTAAACATTTTTTTTTGCATATGTAATGCATATACTACCATAGTACACTGAACTGCATGAAATCAGACTGCATCATAGTTTATGTTAATATTTGTACAGAACAAATGCTCCTTACTCTAAAGTACCAGCACGTTCTATATTGAATTAATTGCCAAAAATTACAAATAAAACAGTTCCAAGAGGAGAACATAGAGAAATCTCATACTTCAGAGATGATCTGGATAGGATATTTTGTTTTTCTTTGTCCTTTACATATAAGGATTATTTTTAAATATTTTTTTAAAAAATATAGTTAAAACTAATTATTCTTATTTAGTGAATGTCATTACACTACATCAGGTTGATAAGATTCAGTGTTGTGAGACATCTTTTGTAGACAGCATGAGCAAAATACGTGAAGTGCTCATCTGATGGTGGAAGAAATTGTATGTGTGGAAAAAGTTTTATTAGGGACAATAGATAGGATAAATGTGCCCATTCATAGTCACTTTAATTCCTTTTTCTGACATTTTATTTGCTTTCTTAGCAATAAAGAGAGGACAGGTCGAACAGCCTTACCCTCACAAATATGGTGCATCTCTGGTAGATGTATACATATGTCTACCTGTGTAAGAAAACTAGAGTCAAAGGGCTAAAGGAGTAGGTTAAATTTACCAGGGGAGAGTAGATTAAATTTATGATTTATTGTTTCATTGTCAGTAGAAAGGAAAAAAATTACTATTATTCTACCACAAATCTTTCCAAAGATCTGTAGGGTGTGTCCTACCACATAATAAGTACTGTCTTCAACATCACTCTACTGTTACAGTGTCGATATTGTGGTATCCTGGTACTTTAAAATTATTTTATCCTTGAATTTCAGTGGTTGTAAGAAAGAGGTGCAAAATCTCTTCCCATTTCTTTTATGGGTTGGTTTTCTACCAAAAAATAGATTTCCACAACAGAGATGAAAGCTTGGTGGATAACATTTGACATTTTATAAAAAGGATGACATTTTCTGAGTGCTTTTTTTAACTAAGAAATTCAATATGTATATTCCATAATGGTAGCAATGGACAAATAGTTTTGTTAATATTTATTTAAATGCTGGTGGACCTCACTGCTTCTCCTAGATTTGACTATTTCAACATCTCTCCTGAGAGACGCATTGTCATCAAGTGAAAATTCCAGCTTATTAAAGCCAATGGCAAACTCCCTAGGAGCAGCAGGGGCAGACAGCAGTGGGAGGTAAATGCTCCTCAGATGGGAGTTGTGGAGTGGTTATGTTTAAGCATAAGTTTGGTTTATCTAGGATTGCAAAGGTGATGCATCTTTCACCTCAGTGAAGACACAGCCGAGTTTGGGCAGTATGTACCCCTAGGGCAATGGTCCATATAGTGCCTGCCCAGGGTTCCCAAATGGCCTCATGGTGTGTGTCCTTCCTTTCCTCTCTGCATACAGCCCTGCCTGACTTTAAATAAGGGGCAAGGGAAGTACTGCTTGTTCTTCAGCCTTCAGAAACTCAAAATTTAGTTTCTTTAACAATAAATCTGTCATAAAAGATTATGAGAGAGAGAGGTGAATGTGTAAGGAGAGCTTAAAGCAGGGAGCCATAGCAACTGAACCTAAACCTGATCCAGATCTGAATACAGATTACTGCAAATCAGTGCCTAGCAGACAGGCTACACAAGTTGAAAGAGATCAGGCTTCTTTAAAAGCAAATTCTGTTATTTTGCTTGATTCTTGGAGGCTGGGCTATTATCTTTTAAATTTGGTTTAATAGTATTGCATACCCCTCTAGTTTTGTAGCTAGCAAACCCACCATACTTTGCAGGAAGACTCAAGGAGCAATTGCTTCAGGCTGGGTTTAGGGATTTTTAATATTTACAATAATCATAATAATAATAACAACAACAATAATAATAATAATAGTACTACTACTAATAATAATAGTAATAACAACTTTTAAAAAGCCCCAAACCTGAATCTTTTTCATGAAGTTTCTCTTGTGGTGTAACAGAAACACAGAGCCAGAGGTGATATATTATAGACACAGAGGAATTGTTAAACTCAAGAGTTCTAGTAGCAGTTTCAACTGACTTACATTTACATTATTTTTTATTCAGTTGCTGCCTTTCTGACCCTTGTAGCTACCAGACTTCTGAAGCGTTGTACTCCCAGACAGGTGGGAATCCACATCAGGACATGTGATGGCAGTACATGTCTGCCACATCAGAAGATGTGATAAGAAAGTGCTGCGTAGTGCTCACCTGATGTATTTGATATGAGCTGCAGGCAGGAATCAGTGAACTTAAGTCCTCCACTACAGCCCCTTGCAGCACAGTGACCCCACACTTATGCCATGGTGGGAGCTGGTCAGATAAGTTAAAAAAATAAGCGCATCCGCAACAGCAGAGGGTAACCAGTAGTGACTGGCTTGAAGATGCACACAGGAAGGTGATCACAACCTGCCACAAGCATACAAAATACTATAAGGTCAGCAATATGAGTCTAGTGCGGGATGAGTATATTTGACAGATATGTGTTAAGTAATCTTTTCAAAAGATCATACATCTAATATGTATCTTTTAATTTTTTTTTTACGTTAGAAATTGATTACTGAAGGTAAAATGTCATCTTTGAAGAGACATGAAATAAAATTATATAGGACTCAGCATAGGTTTAGAATAAGTTCTCATGTCTCTTCTGTGCAGAAATCATGGGCTAAAGTAAGTATAATTACTTCAAGTAAAACAGAATTTTAGCCAGTGCTACTGAACCACTCTCCATCAAAATCAGTGGAAAATTTATATTAATTTTATATACAAAGCCTGTGCAAAATTGTGCAATGAGATTATTTACGTAAGCAATGCAGGTGTTTGAATATACATAGGAGTATTCGCTAGACCAAAATCATACTCTCAAGGTCATAGTTACATCATAGACTTGGTTTAGGCAGTGATTGCATAGGATTAAAAAAAAAATCCAAAACCAAACAAATCCCCTTTGATCATGCAATCTCTTGACATTCTTAGGAAGTAATGAAAAAATTGTAATTGTTAGTGCTGTATTATAAAGCATAACTAAGTTTGTAGCAACTGTAAAATTTCTTGCTGGTGGTAAATAAGTGCCAGTCTGCCATATGACATTTAGAAAGGGCAAGGCATAATATTCAGTGAAAGAAAATTTTGCCAAAATCCTTGTATTGTTCGCTATATAAAAAATGTCTGGGTTGCCAGGCCCAGACAGTGGTGGTGAATGGAGTTACACTCCAGCTAGTGGCCCAACATAACAGCACACGTCACTGGTGTTCCCCAGGGCTCAGTATTAAGGCCATTTCTGTTTCTTCATCAACGATGAGGGGATTGATTTAACCCTCAGTCAGTTTGCACATGACTGTTTATCTGCTTGGGGGTTAGGAAGGCTCTGCAGAGGGAAATACATAGGCTGAATTGATGGGTTAAGGCCAACTGTATGAGGTTCAACAGGAAGTGTCCTGCACTTTGGTCACAACAACCTCAGGCAGTGCCACAGGCTGGGGACAAAGTGGCTGCAGAGCTGCCTGGCAGAAAAGGACCCGGGGGTGCTGGCCAACTGCAGCTGAACATGAGCCAGTGTGTGCCCAGGTGGCCAAGGAGGCCAATGGCGTCCTGGCCTGTATCAGCAACAGTGTGGTCAGCAGGACCAGGGCAGTGATTGTCCCTCTGTACTGGGCTCTGGTGAGGCCACACCTCATATCCTGTGTCCAGTTTTGAGCCCCTCACTACACGACAGACATTGAGGCACTGGAGTGTGTCCA
This sequence comes from Callaeas wilsoni, assembly GCA_013398955.1. Classification (NCBI taxonomy): domain Eukaryota; kingdom Metazoa; phylum Chordata; class Aves; order Passeriformes; family Callaeidae; genus Callaeas; species Callaeas wilsoni. The sequence goes on from VWPU01003723.1 coordinate 17,292, forward strand.
GGGAAGGCCGAACGGAGCTGGTCAAGGGTCTGGAGCACAAGTCCTGTGAGGAGCAGTTGAGAAAGCTGAGGGTGTTTGGGGGAAAAGGAGGCTCATGGAGACTTTATTGATCTCTAGAACCACCTGGAAGGACGTTGTGGTCAGGTGGGAGTCTGTCTCTTCTTCCAAGTAACGAGTGATAGTACAGAAGGAAACAGTCTCAAGTTGCACCAGGTTTAGGTTAGATATTAGGAAAAATTTTCTTCACTGAAAGGATTATGTTTTGAATATCTGATTAGGGCAATCACCCAAATATGAAAATTAAGGAAATTTTGATTAGCATGAGAGCCTAATTTTTCTAACTGTTGCACATCAAAGTACTGGTAAAATATGTTATCTGGATGGTTTAAGAAATGGATGAGCTTTGCATCTGTAGCAAATGTTTTTAAAGTTTAATGTAGGTGTTAGATATTTTATGCATGCCTGTTGCAAACACGAACTAATTAGAAGCTTTGGCAGAGCAGTTTGTATCCATAGCTCAGAAAAGGAGCTATGCTATTTAGCAGACTAACTGTGCATACCTATGACATACAAGTATTTCTTGCTTGATGCCCTAACAGGTGGAAAGATTGATGACTTTCTGTTTACCATAATATTAAGCAGTTTGTTAATTTAAATGTTTGTACTTATTCACCATAATATTATTTGCAATCAATCTATATACTCACCAGTTCCTCAGCCTTGTTTTAGTTTTCAGACATGAACCTTAGTCTATAACAGTAAACAGATGGCCAGTCTTGTCTTTTTGCTAGTCTCAGACAAAAGCTGTGGGCCTAATTAATTTCACATGAACTTTCTTTTTGTCCAGTTCTGTTCAGGGTATCAGGACTTGATTGTTGCAGTTCACACCCAGAAGCACAGATGAGAGTTGTGAAGAATGCAATAGCACTTTGGGAGTAGGTGCCCCTCAGGTTATGTGACTGTATTGCTGCTAATCCCATGAGGAGGTGCGGCTTATCTCTATACTCTTATTTGGGTATCTCCAACCCATTCCCAAGCTTAGAAACAGCAGAACAAATAGAAGAATTCAGGATTATTGCCGCATTTTGCTACAGACTTTGGTTAATATCATATGAGTAAGGTGGGATTTTAAATTTGTTTTAGTTGGTTGGTTGGTTTTTATTGTTGTTTTTCAGTGGTTTTTTTAATAACGAAGATGGTGATCTTTTATCGTAACTGTTATGAGGCCAAGGTATTTGTGAGTATTTCCAGTCTGTTGCCAGTTATTAGCTAGAATATCCAATGTGCTATTTAGGAAACATTCAAAGGACAGTTTGCAAGACCACAGCTCTCTGCCAGAGTTTATGTAGCTCTAAAGCAGGGCCAGTCTGCTTCTCCATTCAAACTGAAGAACAAAGAAAAATTATTACAGGTTTTCCACAGCTCTGTTTTTTTTCCTCTGGATATCTGTTCCTTTCCTTTATCACTCATGTTACATGCACAGCAATGGATTCCTGCTCTTTATCTAGGTACATACATGTTTATTTGATGTGTCATCTTACTTGGCTCTTTCAATACAGGCCTATCCTGGGGTCTGGGAGGAGGGAAAAACAGAAATGTTCATTTGATGCCTGTCTAAGAGCAGACCATCATGGTTCACAATATCACGCAGGCTTCTTCCTAGAGCTTTCATACACTGCAATGACAGTGGAAGTTTTGGCCACAGCTTACAGCAGAATAAATTACAGCCCGACAGGATTTCTCCTTTGAACAGCTAACACATCCACTCTTATCAGCTCAATATAATTCTTTTCTCTGCACCTACTTGCAACCCATGGGATTCTTTGCCCACAGTGTGTTAATAGGGTTTTTCATGTTTTTGTGGTGTTGGCCATCCTGAAGTCCTTCCAACACAGTTGGAAACTGAAGGCACTTCAGTAGAGCAGCACTTCCTTAGCTCACATGGACAGATCCCTTTCTGATATTAATAGAAGATGAATTCTTTCTACGTCTGGACAATTATTTAGTTAGGACTTCTCTCTTTCAACCACTTTTTCTGAAACCTTCTCCCCCTGAACTGTGAGAGCTATCTAAAAGCTAGTGTAGTGGCACTCACATTTGTGTTATGAGCTACTTTTGAAATGCTCTTTTAAGCACCTTGGTCCCTCCTTCTCCTCATGTAAGGAGCAGAGTGCACATGTGACGGAAGTTTAAGCTCCAACATTCTTTCCCTTTGTTTGGGGTGTACATAAGGCTGTCAAAGGATTGAGCTGTGAAAGTCTTACAAGTGGGTGTGTTGGCATGTTTTCTCCTCTTGGAGGTCCTAAACCTTCTTTTTGGTCATATGATGTATGACATATGAGGGATGACTGACATTAAAAAAAAATTGAAGAAAGGACATGTGGGACCCTCATAGGAGAGAATGACAGATGGTGTTTGCCAGAAGAGTTCATGTTTGAAGGATCTTGAAGTAGCTCTGAAAAAGAAGATGACAAGCTTATGGTATATATGAGAAAAATTAATTTTTCTGGTAGGTTAACCAAGTCTGTACTTGCAAATGCCTGAATTATTTTAGTCTCCATTTATGGCAAATGTTTGTTGCCCTTCAGAGGAATTTATAATTGCCACAGCTAGTTCATGTAGTTGACAAGTGGGTGTACATACCTTGCATTTCAAATGTAATAACAGTGTTTCAGGAGAGCTATTTTGGGAGCAGGTGAATTTGCATACCAATACCAAGAAAGGAAATTGCATGCACCGTTGAGACAGAGGAAAGTAGAAAGAGGCAAAATTGATAAAGGGTGCAGAATGATCTTACTGGATAGCTGGATTCTGACTGTAACAACACAGAATGTTTGGTAACAGTGTTTGGTAACCCATGTCAGACAGGCAGGGTTCTCGCAGTATCTTTATTCTAATAATACTCATGATGACCTGAAATGGTCTTTTGTGTGCTTTTGGAAGGGGCTTGGGCTGTGCTGGTTGACTGTGCACCAGTACCAGTTACAATAGAAAAATGATACCCTAAGGGTGTATTATTTCCTCCGTTATTATTTCCATACAGGTTTACATAAACTGATAGCTTTTACAATCTTAGGAATTAGCAGGGAGTCAAACACTGTAGCTTTGTAAAATCTAAAGGTAAAGTTTTGGTGTTAACCTTTACTGAAGTGAACGGTTTAACTCATGCTGAAATAGACAGCTTTCCTTCCTTGATCTTATCCATTCATCTACATAAAGGTGGTTTTCAAATATAGAGAATTCTAACTTGGAAGAAAAAGGATTATATCTGTTAGAGATGATCAGGTAGTTCACAGCAGAACTGACTTTACTACAGCAGTGTTCTTTTTAGCTTTTTCATGTATCACAATCTTTTGATGTCTAACTCTCTTCCCACATTTGCTCAGTGTTTTGGACATGCTCATTTTAAATCTCCACTCCATGCCAAATTTTCTAAAATGTACTCCACCAATTACATTTACTCTTGTTTCCTGTTTGCTCTTCCTGTTCACAATTATCTTGTATATGAGCCCTGGAAGGTTGTTTCCTGGGAGGACGAATAGATAAAATAATTCAGATACAAAGTTTGGTGCAGTCCTAATTATCAGTCAGTCTTGATTACTGCTCAAGTACATGTATGTACTCAGAGGAACAAACAAGTATTTATTCTTACAAATGTTCATCTAGAGTCTATGATGTTAACTGTGCACAAAAAAAAAAGGGTTTTTTTTACCTCTGATGAAGAACTTAGTTCCTCAGTGTAAGACACACTGCAGTGGGCAGCAGTTTCTACAGTACCTAGATGTTCCTCTGAACAAAGGGGCTTTTAAGCAGAAAATTAGCCTGAAAAAGTTGTTCTGAACTCCCTATTCCATTTTTACACTTTGGAGATCATTAGTTAGGGATGTGCTTCATTCTAACCATTAATACTTTTCCAGTATACTACCACCACATTCAAGTGAGTCTCTTCCTAGACTGCTGTTAATGAACTATGACTTCAGTGTAGGTATGGTCAGCTGAAGAAATGTACAGATGGCTCTCTCCATCTTGTTGCTCTCCTTGCTGGAGTGGGATATTCTTATGAACTATTCTCTTTGGCATTTAGTCTAACATAATTATCGGCAAGTGTGCTGTTTATCCTTCAGAAGTAGTCAAAAACTAGCAAGTGAAATTGACCTGGATACCTTTCAAGAAAGAATACCTTTTGTTTGTAGCCTGGCAAGTAAAGTTCTATTACACCACTGATGTTATAAAGTTTCCTATAAATGATACACTATCGAATGTGCATAGATTGGAGAGAACAGATGACTAGTCAGTAAGCTTCTATCTGAAGAGTTAGAGGTAAAGGAAAAAGAAATCTCTTTTTCTAAAAAGATAACAGAAAAAAAAAGTTCAGGCCTGTAAATACAGTGTGTGTACATACATGTCTACATATATTAATGAATTTCTTCATTTGAAAGAAAGAAAACACATATTGTTGTATCTTCCATCTGTAATCAGACAATCTGGTTAGAAAAGCATAATCAAAAGATGGTAAAGCTCTGTCAGCACACCTAGATCACTTCTTGTCAAGGAGTCTCCTCTTTGATATTTGCTTATCTTTTCTCTTGCTAAATTTTCACTTTGTGAGGCCAGCAGATCAATTTCTCCTTCTGATTTCAGTGTCTGTAATCCTGCTGGGTACTCAGCCTAAATTCTCCATTTCTTTATTTCCTGTTGTTACCACTGTGGGTTTTTATTGTCCTCTTCTTCCTTAATCCTTGGCTAATGTCATGAGATCAGAAGCTCTGTGACTGTTTGAGTGAAAAGTTAAGCAGTCTTGCAGAGAAAACCTTGTCATTGTGATCCACATTATAATTATTACTCGCCTGCCAGTGTCAAAGTAAATGCAAAGTGCCCCTTTCATTTGAACTCTGCTGATTCCTGATCACACTCCTACTGTTTTATTATGGGCTGATCTGTGGTGCAGTAGGCAGACAACTTAATAGAGTCAGGACTGGCATCAGTGGGAATCCGCTTGAAAAAGTACTCCACAATTTCATAAAAAGCAGGGTATTTCCTGGCTACAGCAGACTAATAGCAACTTTTCCATCAGGCCAGCAGGTAGGTGGGTTACCAACATTTTAGAAGCTCTGGCTGTTACATGGACATGATAAGATGCTGAGCGAAATCTGTGTAATGCAAGACCCTCCAAACTGATCAAAACCAAACATTCATCTAGCCCAGAATCCTTCTCCTGACAGTGTCCAAAAAAAAGGTGTGGGAAAAGTGTAAGGAAAGGGCCAATCAAATGTGCTACTTTGAGAAGACTCTTAGCCACCAACAGACTGGGGCAGCTCAGGGATTCCTAATCTGGGGCAATTAAGTAAATTTCACTCTTGCTATATGTAAGAGTGTTCTTACATGGGAATGTTCTTACTGTAGTAAGACCTTGTGACTGTTCAAACATCTTGATTTCAGCATCTCAACGAAAATGTTAACTGATGTTTTAAATTACAAAAATATTTAGAAATCAGGAAAATAATGATTCCTCTTTGACTTTCCATGGTAGCACTCAAGGCTTCAGCATTCTAGATAAAAGTCATTCTGACAAGGCAATAAATGAAGATTTAACACTCAAGTAAAAGGAAATATAGTGGCCATGGACTATTTTGTTGATTTAATCTTTGCTTTACCTTTTTCTTTACTAGGAATATAGGAATGGAACAAGGTTCGGAAAGATAATTAGGAGGAAAAAATCCATAAAGAAATACAGACAAAAAGAACTCATATCTGAGAATTTTCTTGGAGGTGGTTAGGTTGGGGGAGTGTATTTCACATTACAGAAAATTGAGTCATAGATCCAATCTAGTGCAGGATTAGTTTTAACCAAGCCTGTTATTTTTAATGGGACAGTTTATACCTACAAAACAGAGTTTACAAAAAATCTTTGCTGATTTGAGTGCTTTACACAGTCATTTGAAGACAAAAAAGATGCAAATTCTGCAGATTTGTTATAAAAAGTTATTAATATTACCATAGACAGATACGAATTAGTGAGACAATCATAAAGATTGTAGGAAAATATTCTTAGAGTAGATAAAGTATAATAGATTCCAGTTCTCTAGGAGAATTTAATGGAATTTGTCATGAGAGTCCATTGTTAAAATTAATGGCTTATGCTGCTTACAATGATATGTTATCTAGCAGTCAAATCTGGTTTTGATTCAGAAGTGATTCCAGCTAATTCTAATTTCCTAAATGACCTTTTCATGAAGTATACCACAGCTTCAGTATTAGAGATTTTTTTTTTCTAAATTGGCCTGAAATTTTTAGTAAATTGCTAGCTTATTCTTGTCCTTCTCTCAAAATAAAAGAAAAAGGATAATAGACATATTTTCACTCTTTTGCATTATATCTACTAAAATTTACTTACAAATAATTAATAAAATATATATCTATATATATTACTCATAAGATGTTATATTTTTATCCTTCAGAATAATTGTACAAAAATGAAGGGCATTTTTTCCATATTCTATTTCTGTAATTTACTGATTTTTCTGTCAAAGTTGTTTTTTGTTTTGAGGGGATAATGTTGTGTTCTTTTTTTTTCCTTCCCACCTAATTTGAACCTTACCAAAAAAAAAAAATTGCTTCCCAAATGCAATATCATTCCAGTGTGTGTGTAAGGAAAATTCTGAGTTAGGAAGCTTGAGGATAACTTCATGACTTGCTTAAAGGAGGAATTTATTGGCACAAAACCATCCTTCCACAGCAGTTGCACATTTGTAAATGGAGTTGCATGCTTGGCTGCTACATCTGTGCTTGGACACAGTGAAGTTTTTAAGGCCACAGTTTTACCCTTATGTGCGGCTTTTTCAAAAATGACAGAACAATATTGAGAAACAGTGCAGAGAAACTGGTGATTTAGAAGTGCTCCATCACATTTCTTCTTTTCTGTTGCTAACATTATTTTTAGTTGAATACATTAACTGAAATGTCTGCTTCTGAGAAAAATAGATCCTGTTTTTCTGAGTTTCCTCTTGATTTATAAGATCTGCAAAGAGTACTTTTCTTTGCATTAACCTTGAAATCACAGTCTTTAATGACACAGATGTTTCTTTCTTAAATCCATGTATTTATAAAGATGTTACTGTCGCTCTTGTGGAAATAAATTTGATTTTGCATTACTTTCATTTTCAGTCAAAAATTCTTAAGGATTGCAGCTTGTGATATCAGGAATCTGTATATCTCTGCCTTTGATATGTGTGCAAAACTGCATACTGCAACAATTCAAAACAAGAAGGAAAAAGCTGTGATTCCTTCTTTCTTAGAGGCGTTCCATCATTTATATTCCCCAGCAAAAGGTTGGCATGTACCTCAAGGACTAATGATAATGAAAAATGTTGTATTAAAGAAGAGAAATCTTTCATAACTTACATACTAACACACTGAACTCATTACAGCTTGTCTTACTACAGCATGCTCTTTTATGTCTGCCGTAACGCACTTCATTTTCAAGAGAGTGTGACGTGCACTGGTTCTGTAAGCAGTTTTTCTCTTCCTTATTTTCAAAAGCTGCCTTTGGTTGTCATAAACTACTCACTTATTGGAAACAAATTAGGTGCTAGGGTTTTCTGCCATTTCTGACTAATATCAAGATCTGTAAAAAATATATTTAAAATGTATCTGGGGCAAGTAATTGTTTTCCATTTTCCTATAGTGGAGTACTGGTGATGTACCTCAGGAGCTGCCAGCAACCTCAGCACTTTTATTATAATAGTGAGTTGTTTGTTGCACTGGCTGTCTTTTTTTTTTGTTTGTTTTTGGTAGGATGTGCAGGGAAACTGTGTTCCTGGTTTGCCATTCTAGACATTATTATGCTTTGAGTAGTCAATAATAAACATATATTTATAAATAGTTTATAGATAAATTGTAATAATTAACTTCAAGTTGAAGTTTGTAATGCCTTAGAAGTGAAACACGGTTTTGCTTTTGCTACATACTATTTCTATAGGTGTGGCCACAGCTCTGGGGGTACACTTCTAACATTTGCTATGACACCTTAATTTACCATTCAGTAAACTGTTCAGTCGTTTAGTTTTTCTCCTTAAAAAACAAAACAAAACAAACTAAAACAAAATACTACTATTATTATTCCTAGCTGTATTCACTAGAAGTATTACAATGAATAATTCTTTGTTCTCAATGTGCCTTCTATTTCCCAAGAAGCTCCCACTGAACTCTTGACTCAATAAACTACATAAACACATTTGACTTTAAACCAATCTAAAATACAGAAAAACAATGGAAATGTTGGAAATGAGCTTATGAACATCTGTAACATGTCTCTCAAAAACTTTTTCTGCAATTGATTTTAAGTGACCTGTGTCAAAATCATGATGAAAATGGAAAAATGTCATGCAGAGGGACAAAAAAATAATCGAATAGTAGTTGCAGTTTTGCAAAGAGCTCTGCTTCAGTAACTATGAAATCAAATTGCTCTGATTAAGTCATAATAAAAGTATGTTTAAGATATGAGAGCATTCCATTTCAGTTGTCCTAAAGGACTTGTCTGTAAGAAATACACTTTGCATTTGAATATGTATTTTTACATTTTGCATTGATTATGTCCAACTTGATTCTTTATAGTCCTATGAACTCAGTGTTCTGTGTCTCTTTCAAAGATAAAAAAGCCACCTTAAAAGAAACTCAGCTACTTTACATCATGCTTTAATATAATATTATGATTGACCTAGACTGGTGTTCTCACTAGAAAAGTGACTATAAATATGATATGATGAGTTTTCAGAAAGGCAAAAATAAAATTCAAATTTAGGTTAAATAAAACTTAAGCTATCAGAAAGCCATCTTTAGAACTCTGAAAACTGAGTCTTGTTTAGTGTAATGTCAAACTCTGCAAGTAAGGTAAACATAACTTACTTTTATTCCTATAATTGAACAAGAAGAAATCTACATAAACTAACAGTACACTTCAACATGATGCATCAGAAGATACTTGTCACCTGCTCCTATTTTAGATGGCATATCTCTGGGCAATAAAACAAGTTTTCAAAAACAATTAAGAAGTCAACATAAGTTGAATGAATAGAGTAATAGCAATAAATATCACGTTACTTCAGTTCACCATTTTAAAAAAAAGAAGAAAACACTCAGTGAAATCAGTATGAACCTGCTTGTCTTTTAAGCCAGCCTGGAAGAGAAAATGCGTAAATGCCAAGAAATTATGCATTCTTCATACCAAGTGGGTTGTTTTTGTTGTTTGTGGGTTGTTTTGGGTGGGTTATTTTGGTTGGATTTTTTGGTTGGTTGCTTGGTTTTTTTTTGGAAATACAGGCAAGGGGAAGAGAATGATGGAAAAAATAATATGCCAGTAAAGAGAAAGATTAAGTAGTGTGAGGCTGAGGGTGAGGCTCTTTGGAGAAGGCTTTGGAGAGAAGTGGTAGAAAACCTTTAGTAGTCCACAATTAAACACTGATGTTGACATCAGTGTTAATGGTGGTATCAGAGATCTGCATGTACAAGTTATAGAACATCTTCAGAAATATCTGTTGTTGATACTCATGCACTGTTTGTGACAGTATTTTTATGTTACTCAATGTTATGTCATTTTCAAACTGCTACATATAACAGACTATAAGCTCTAGTAAATTAATTGTGAATCTGAAACCTGCCTGTTTCCTGTGTCCTGCACCTAGACCAAACTGCCAGATGAAGCTCACCCAAAACTTAACATTGTCCTGCATTTAGGTAGGACAGAGTTATTCTCTTCCCAGCAGCTGGTGTAGTTCTGTGGTTTGGATTTAGTACAATAGCATTAATAACATGCTGATGGTTTAGTGGTTGCTGAGCAGTGCTTACCCTAATTCAGGGAGCTTTCAGTTTCTCATGCTCTGACAGGAAGCAGGTTCACAACAATCTGGGGGGAGCATAGACAGGACAGCTGACTCAAATTGGCCAAAGGGACATTCCATAACCCAGCACACCACAATCAGAAAATAAACCGGGGGGGAAACTGGCCAGGAACTGTCAATCTCTGCTAAGGGACAGGCTGGACATCCATCAATGGGTGGTTAGTAATTGCATTGTGCATGACTCCATTTTCTTGGAGTTTATTATTCTATCTCTCTCCTTTTAATTACACTAATAATAATAATTTTTATTACATTTTAATTTGTCCAATTATGAAACTGTCCATCTCTCAGCCCATGAGTTTTTACCCTTTTTTCCAATTCACCTCCCTGTGCCGTCAAGATAGAGGGGGAGAGCAAGCAAGCAGCTGCACAGTGGGGTTAAACGACAACAAAGATAAAGAAGAGGTTGAAGAACAGTTATGCAAGCAGAGATCACTGGATTTAGACAATGCAGTCTCTCGATATCAGATGGGAACTGCTGGGTCTGGTACGATTGCCTTTCCCAGTCTTGGCTGCACATTGTCCAAACTGGCTTGAAATAGCATTGCTGTCCTTCACAAGCCTGAATTTAAGGTAATCTAGAACATAGATTTGCGATAAAATGCTGTGGTGTCTACTCTGGCAGCCCAGAAGCCGAACAGTTAGCAAAAAAGATGTATTTGTACCACACCCTTGGAGGGAAAACTGCACGTGGTAAATTGGTCAGCCATCCCAAGCTTAACTTTGACTTTGTGAAGGCAAGTTACATTGTACATAGTCAGTTAGTGATGCTAAACTGATCTTTGGGTAAGTCAAAGTTACAGTCAGCATGTTAACATCAGGTTTTATTTTAAAAATTGACAAATTAGGCCAGTGACAGAACTTTGGGTCCTGCCATCCACAAATATCTCCCTTTTAATTATATACCTTATATACTTCACTGCGCACATTCTGAAAGTTTACATTAAATTTTGAGCTCAAACAGCACACCGAGATAGGGATTTAATCCTTCAAGCTCTTATGATGTTTGCAGGTCTAGGTCCTTGACAGACTTCTTTTTTTATTTTATGGAAATTTAATGCAAAGCTTATTTCAATTCAAGTGCTACATACCAGTGACACATCAGAAATAGTTCTTTTTCTTTTCATTACGAAATAGAAAAATCAGAATCTAAATTTAAATTAAAATACTGAACCAATTTTATGTATTTCTTAATGGGAAATTAAAGCATGAAATTATATCTTCATGTAAATGTAAATTTCAACTTTATGTTAATGAAAAATAATTTTTTAACTACACAGAAGCTTGTCTGAATTTAGTATGAGTCCAGTAAGGACATTTTAAACAAATACAATGTAAAGCTCTGGGTAATACCATTTTTGCTCTAAAAACTCATTATAAAAACTCCTCTGAAATATACTAGGTATATTTTACTATTTGCTCCACTCTTTATTATAAACAAGTATTTACATCCAAATCAATATAGATAGGTGAAAGTAATAATATTATACAGCAAAAGAAACAGGCAAGATACACTCAATCACTTGTGTTTTTTGAGGAAAAATAAAAAGTCAATGACAGGAATTCCTTAACTTTGCTCTTATTAATGTTTGAGGTGACTGAATCAAGGTAAGGTACAGAAATGTTCCATCTTTTTATGTCTCATAAAGGCAAGGGAAGACATTTTTGCCAAACAACTTTGCTGATTGAAAGAACAATCGAAAAAATGAGAGTGCTGTGTAAGATTGAAAATAGTCTGAATTCAGAAGGATAAAGCTAAATCATTTGCAATTATGAGAAACAAGAGGACTGAAAACAAAACTGGGAAAAATGATTTAAAGTGTGTGTTGCAACAAGGCAAGACAGAAGCTGTGTCTTCAGAGTAGTCATAGTTTCTTAACTGGAAATATTGAGTTACTCAGAAGCTCAAACTCCCCACACACCTTCCCTGCCCCACCCCCCCCAAAAAAACCCCAACAACCAAACACACTAGTGCCAAGCATAATATTCTTTGTTACCTTTTTTTAAAATCAGGTTTATAGAAATACTGCATAAGTATATTTCAATGTTTTTTCTTTCTCTGAACATAAGTGTTATAAACTTGACTAATTTTTTTTATTAAAAGTTTTATTTTCATGTAATACTGGGCCTGAGACATGAGAAAAAACAGGCATGCAGGCAGAGTTAGGACCCAGGGGAAAAAAAAAGCTAACTGCATCAATTAGTGTTGCAAACTTGCAACAAAAAGGACATAACTGTAGTCCCACTAGCCTTTTTCCAGTTAGTCCCTCATTTTGAATTAATTTTCAAACCTTTAGAGACACTTTAAAATTGCAAACTTGGTAGAACATAATAGAAATTTAAAAAAATGTTGGTAACTCAGTATAAGTTGTTTAAAACAACAGAAAAAAATAGTCTCTGGCTCAAATTTATACATAACCTGTCATAATTTTATTGTATCAGCAAGTAATGATTCAGAGATTTGCACCGATCATAGAATCACAGAATATCTCAGTTTGAAAGGGATCGTAAAGTCCAATTTTCTGCTCCTTACAAGACAGCCTAACACTAAACCATATGGCTAAGAACATCATCCAGACACTCTTTGAACTCTGACAGGCTTGGGGCCATGACCACTTCGCTGGGGAGCCTGTTCCAGTGACCAGTGACCCTCTCAGTGAAGAACCTTCATCTAATGTTCAATCTGAACTTCCCCTGATGGATTTCAATTCATCCTCTCATATCTTATTGTCAGTCACCCAACAGCGGAGATCAACATCTCCTCCTCTGCCCCTTGAGGAAGTTGTAGATTATGATGGGGTCACACCTCAGTTCTCACTTCTCCAAGCTTATCAAGGCAAGCAACCTCAGCTGCTTCTCCTAAGTCTTGCCCTCAAGACCTTTCATCATCTCAGTTGTGCTTGTCTGGACACACTTTGATGATTGATGTTCTACTCATATTGTGGCATCCAAAAGGGCCACCAGCACTCGAGGTGAGGTGGCCCCAGTGCAAAGCAGAGCGGGACAATCCCCTCCCTTTCCCAGCTGGTGATGCTGGGCCTGATGCAACCCAGGACACTCCAGGAGTTGGCCCTCCTGGCTGCGTGGGCACTGCTGACTCATGTTCAACTTTCCATTGACCAGGACCCCCAAGTCCCTTTCCATGAGGTGAGTTTTCAACCTGTTGCCACCCAGTTTGTATATATAACCCTGATTATCCCATCCAAGGTGTAGAATCTGGCACTTGCTCTTAAGTTTCATATAGCTGGTGATTGCCCAACTCTTGAGTCTATCCAGGTGTCTCTAAGGCCTCTCTACCTTTAAGAAGTTCACAGCTCCTCCTAGTTCAATATCATCAGCAAACTTACTTTTTGTACGCTTGACTCTTGCATCCAGATCATTTGTAAAAATATTAAAGAGGACTATCCCTAAAACTGAGCCCTGGGGAAGCCCACTGGCAGCCAGCCTGATGTAACCCCATTTACTATAATCCTTTGAGCACAATCTGACAGCCAGTTGTGCACTCAATGTATTATGGACTTGTCTATGGACTAGTATGTGGAACATTTTGCCCAGAAGTGTACTGTGGGAAACAGTATCCAAACCCTGCTAAAATCCTAAACCACCACATCTACTGGCTTTCCTTGTCAGTTAGGTGGGTGTCCTCGTCATAAAAGGAAATTAATTTGGTTAAGCAGGACATGAACCTGTACTGGCAATGACACATGACTGCATTGCCTCTTAGCTGTTTTTCATAACTTCTTTTAACTTCCAGAATAACTTTCTCCACAAATTTACCAGGCTTACAGGCCTGTAATTAGCAGGGTCTTCTTTCTAATCCTTTTTGAAAACTGGGACGAGATTTTCCAGGTTCCAGTAGACTGGAAACTCGAGGAATCCCAAGACTGCTGAAAAATGGTGGAGAGAGGTCCCACAATAACATTAGCCAGCCCTTTCATTATCCTGGGATGGTGAAACAAGAATAAACTGAGAGGATGAATTTTTAAGAGGATAATATGTATCTAATACATCTAAATGCTACAATGTTTAGAGTAAATGATCTGGAACATCTTTGCCTTGATAAAAAATTCTGTATTTGGATTCATATAACAAAAAATTTTGTGTTAAAAAGTAAAAAAGCTTTCAAGAGTAGCAGTGATATACCACCCTGACAGTCACTAGCAATTAACTGGGGTAAGAACAAGGGGATGCATCAGATAAATACAGAAAAATACACTTCATTGTTAATCTTGCAATACCTCTATGAAGGGACAAATGGCCTCTCTTTGACAGGAACACAATAAAGAGCTCAGTACTATGGATACCAAACCATAATATTGCATTCATGAGTATATGCTTGTTTTTTTTGTTGTGGAACAGCCTCTTTTTTTATTTTTCTTTTCTTGTCACTGGATAGATTTCTCTATCAGGAAAAAATATTTGTTAAGATGATGTCAGTGCTGATGGAGAGCACTAACAAAGTTGGAATGACCCAAGATAAAATAAGCCATATAATGAAATAAACACATTTAAGACAGATGAAAATATTTTAATTTGATTCTGAACAATTAATGGTTGACTTCCTTCAATTTTGTGTACAATAAATTTTAGAGTGTTTAGTTGTGTACATTTTTAATGAGACAACTTATTTGAGGGTTTTCAAGTTTTGGAGTAGTTGAGTCAGTTTGGAGTGTGGGGTTTTTTCTTTAGGAAAGAAAGAAAGAAAGAAAGAAGGAAAGAAAGAAAGAAGGAAAGATAGAAAGAAAGAAAGAAAAAGAAAGAAAGAAAGAAAGAAAGAAAGAAAGAAAGAAAGAAAGAAAGAAAGAGAAAGAAAGAAAGAAAGAAAGAAAGAAAGAAAGAAAGAAAGAAAGAAAATATTTAATTTTTCCCTAAGTTACTATAAACTCTAATAAGGATGTGATTATACTCACTAAAGAAAAACAAAAAGCAAAACCAAAAACACCAAACACAATAACCCCCATCAAAACAAAAAAAAAAAACCCGAAGAACCGGAACAAACAAACAAAAGCAGCTTTGTCATGGTGTTGCTAAGACATTGATTTAGTGAAGGAGACTCTCAGGATTGCAGTCCTCTGTTAGTGTCACCTGGTGAAGTACGGTTGTTCTTCTGATGCATCAGCTCTTAAGAATATGGGTGGTCATTCATATTCACAGTGGGACTTCATCCTCCCCTTTGTGTTCTTCTCTTCCTCATTGGAAAATTGCTAAGATATTATGTGTGTACATGAGTGTAACTATCCCTAATCTAAAGAGTTACATCACTTGAATTAATTAAAGGAAAGAAAGAAAATACAATAAATTTGAGGGTAGTTTTGTTTCTCAGGCCATATCCTGTCTCTGAAGTGCTGATGCAGATCAGTGGAATGACTCAGTGTGTAAAATAAAACATGCATATAAGAGTGAGGTCAGAAGTTAGTTACAGCAGCAGTTAAAACAAATATACTTGACTTTGTTCTGAAAGGGACTAGGAGACACCTCACTGGCATTTACAGTTTATCAAGCGAAAGTAATGATCAGCTAAAATATAACCATATTTTGCTGACTGTGCCTAAGGCTCAAATACAGCAAGACTAGTTCTTATTTGTCTCCTAAATTTTCATTTCACTAGGATGGAAACCTAGATGTGAACTAGCAAGTTAAATATCTTCCTGAATTTAGGTTTTCACCTTCTTGGAATCAGCGTGATGCTGGAAGTAAGGACTAATAATTTAATTTTTGTCACTCTAGAGCCACAAGTGTGATTTAGATGTCTGTCTAAGAGTGTGAGTACCAGTGATAATTGGGTTGCAAATTACACTCCCCTTTGTTTGCCATTTGGTTTATCTTAAGTTTCTTCTGCTGTGTTGCATATGTTTACAAGTAAAAGATAACTAGTCTATGATTTGTTCTATAGATAATATCGGGATCGGGGATATGCTGTCACAACTGTTTTAGAAAACAGAAAGCATTACCAACAGTGACATTTGTTTTTTATGTTTACATATATAAAGAGAAAATAAAGATGTTCTGATTTCACACTATAGCTGGTACAGGTTGTCTAATAAACAACATCAGCAGACAGAGTAAATCACCATTTCAAACTTTTATTAAGAAACATGCCTAATATTTGGCATTGTGGCACACAACATAGTGCTCTTGAATACTGAACCAGACATTAGAAATACAGGTGACTGAAAGAACATATTCTGGTGGTAGGTACGATCTTTCTCTCTGCGTACATACACACACATGCATAAAGCAGTAAACTACCTTTAAATATTCTTGTGCTCTGGTTGGAGTTTCAGGCTCAGTGGAAGTAAAGACCCCTGTGTCTCTGAGGCTAGATGTCACTAATCCATTCAAGTGTAGTACTCAGCTTCTGGGAAATACGGTAGATCCAGAGCTGATCCCTTTGGAGGGACTCAGGAGGTACATTTAATTCCTGCTGAATCCCTGTGACAATATATAAACACCCTGAAATAGTCACACCAGTGAATTCAGAATCCAAACATTTGCAGTCATGACTTTGCCCTTTGGTTTAGGGCAAGTTATATCACCAAGGAATCCCAGTTCTTTAAAGGTTCATTAGCAATTAGGTTTGTGTTTGTCATGTGTACTGTATTCTTTTTCTACCTTACCCTCTTTCCTTGAGAAGTATGAGTTTAGTATTTTGAAATATGTTTTGATTGGGGCCTTTTTTTCCCCCCGCCAGTGGAAATGCTGCTAAAGGGTGTTTAAGGCTAATGAAGAAAACGGTTTCTTACAGTTATGGAAGACATTGAAGTTTATGATGGCCCTTATTCCTTAAGAGAAACTATTTCATGGTTTTGAACCACCTCCCTGCTGAATGTCTTGTCTTATACAGGTGAGCTATATCCTTATGGTAGAAGGTTCTACTGCAGTGGAGGAGAAAGTTTATGACTGAAATCTTTATCTTGGGACTTCAGGTCATCTATTAGCTGTGCTGGGCTTACGCCATGAAGCACTTTAAGCATAAAGAATATAGTTTGAGACCAGGTCATTGGGTCTATCTGGTCACATTTTTCCTGTGTAGAAAAAGAGAGGAACAATTTTTACCTAGACTTTTCAGTTTGATTTGACATTCTCAGGCAAAAATTAGTACATAAATTCAGCATTACTGTACATTAACTTGTATTTGGCAGGGATTAAAAGCAGCAACTTGCACAATACCCTAATGTTTGTAATAAACTTGAGACCTATGCATGTTCAAGGGTATGCAGGCAAACGGAGTGCACCATATATCTGCTGTAACGCATACACACATATAAAGATAGTACTATATAAAGCATATTATAATTGCTGCCTATTCTAGCAAACACCAGGTTCTGTTGTGCTTTGCCAAAACTGCAGAAGACAGAAATATTTTACCGCTTTTTCATGCCTGGATTGGCTGTTGAAGATGTATATAGAGGACTTTTGTTCCAGAAGAAGTATGCAGGATGAATCAATAAATCCTAATGTCATCTATGCTGCTTTCTGCAGTCTCAGTTTCCTTCTCAGTCTCTCCATTGCAAGGTTGTTAGACTTCTGCATTCCAGCCAACTAAATTAATATGGGCAGTCTTCTTTTTGTCTGTCGAAGGCTGGTAATCAACTTTGGGAACTTTAAGAACACAACATCCTCATACTGGTGCTCTGATTTTTATTGGCTCTGAATATACTCATTTGCTTGACAATATTAATTATTGCTTATCAGATAAAGAATAAAAATTGCCTTCCAGTGGAATTATTGCAAAGCTCCTCTGGTAAATAATTAAACTAATATACATTACCATTCTGCAGAGGAAAGAAGGAATCAGTCTCTCCTTTTCTCACTGCATCTGAGAGTGAGCTAGTGAGTCTCTGATGAAATAAGGATAACTTTAGATTCTTGCTCCAGATAATAGAAACTGAATTTATGGGATGCTAAAGGGTGATCTCGTGTAAACTGACTATGGGATCAACAGTGCAGAGAAACAAACAAACAAATAAACAAACAAGAAAAAAAACAAAACAAAAAACCAAACAAAAACAAAACAACACAAAACAAAAAAAAGGAAGAAAAAAAAAAAAGAAGATGGATTTACTTCAACTTATACACTTTATGCAGAATCAGGTATTATCCAGAAGCTTCATTCTAGCTTGAATCTGGAAAAGACATCACTTGTTTTCTCACAGCTGGCATGAAGCCAGCATAAAAATTAATGCCATGTACAGTGGTTAATTTGACTGAAATGCAATTGCATCCACATATCTGAACTAGACTGAATGTTCACTCTCAGATTGTCAATGCAGTTATATCAGATATCAACCAGTGTGGACCACAGCCTAGAAGGGACTGTCCTTTGGCAAGAACAAAAATATGGTTTCACTGCAAGTAAAACTTCCATGATCTCAGTAGAATTGTATGACTGTTTTTCAAAGCCACTCTCAAAGAGTCCTGTAAAAATGTAATGCTATTTTTTAACCACTCTATCCATACTCCAGTCTAACATTTATTTGAGAATCCTAACCTTGAAGTTTAAAGAAGAGGGGGAAAAAACACATGATGTTTACAACCATTTTCTTCCCATCCCCTAAGAAAAGTAAGCTTACTATGACACAGAGCAGAGGGCAAGGTCTGCAATACTACTTGTGCACACACCTATCAATTTCAGAATCTGAATTGCCATTCTCTTGCAAAGGCAATAAACACAGTAATATGTCTTGGATGAAAAGCAAGAAATAATAGGATTTGCTAGGTAGCAGACAAAATATCTGCCTAGAAAACATGCAATAGGGTAATCTCATTACCAGAGAACATTCAGGAAATTAAAACTAAAAATGCAATGTGAATACGTTTAAACTAAAGGTTGTTAACCCCCCAAACATATTTGTATGAAGAGTAACATGACAAATGACTGTGGCAGCATAATTCGCCTCTTTCAAAAAAGTGGTGGTTTCTAGTGTTCTGTCAATTCATTTTCAGTCTCTTGATTAGATAAATCTTCTGCACATATCTCAGAAGTCCTGTAGTAAAGGCACACGTATTCTTGTGGTGAAGATGTAGGGAGGAAGAGAAAAAAATCTGAATAAAAGAATGTCTGTCTCTGTAGCTTAGTTGCCACACTAAAAGGGTTCATGTAGGAGCTTTTTATGTTTTGTAAGGCATATTGTCTTTGTCCTTTATTGAACACTAGAAACACTAAAATAAGTAAAATGCTTATGACAAGAATACCATCCACTATTTGTCTATGCAATGAAGTATTAAAAATTGCTGTCTTTACAGATTTTTTTCATTTTTCTTTTTTATACCGCTGTAAATGGAAACTTATAATTTGACTAACAGATTGTTTTCTTCTTGAGCTCATGTTAGTTGTCCTTAAAAGAAATAAGAAATATTAAAATATTTAGAAGCAATTGCTTCTATTTCTATATTTTTCCTCTCCCAATTCTTCTGCTTTAAAGAATTTAATGGTGTGGAAATGATTGACAGTTTAATGAAACTTAAACTCTTCTATTGTTTTATGTTTAATATGGGTTTAAAATATTTCCACCAGGAGTGATATCATTGTGCTGGATTTTATCACTGAGAGGTTTGCCTGCTTACCACATGAGTCTGGGTGTATCAGCAATGACTGGCTGTGCTTAAAGGCCACGCTGTGTTTAAATGCTCTCATGCAGCCAGGTCGTGTTTGTTTTCACTGTCCCATGAGTCAGTTTGGCTGTCAGGCACACTGACCACTTCTCACTGTGTTTCTGTATAGGAAGACTACCATTCTTGGAGCAATAGTTTGTCAGCAGTATCTAATGTTTCAGCCCCTTTCAGCTGGACAACGAAGTCCTCAGCAGAAGGAAATTAGGCTCCTTTACCCCAACCTGTCGAAATGCTGTGTTGGTGCTGTGCTACTCCAGCCGTTGGAGCTCCCACTCTGTTTCTAAGGAGAAAAATGCATTGTATACATAGAGATATATGTCTAAGCACAATAACTGTAAGTCTTCTTACTCCAAACTGTGAAAACAGATTTTTTCAGCTTTGGAATGAGCCCTGCTGTAATGTCAAGGAAAATGTGTTTTTTTCCGGCTTCTAATTCTGCAGGATAATTCAAGGAGGACAGTGCTTTCCTTTCCAGCTAGCTATAGCTTGTTTTTTGAGCTCAAAAGTGGTGCTGCATAGCACAAAACTCTTCCAAGAGAAGACTTCTTTCCTGTCATAGGTAGTACCTACTTCTCTTCTGCCCTTCTAATGTCATTTAGAGTCAGCTGTCAATGAAAGGCTAGTTTTGGCTGAAGCTGCTTCTTCAATAAACTTCTGCCAAAACTGCAAAGTCTGCTTGGTAGAAACATGTCAGACATATATGTCTAAGGGACAATTTGCAGAAATGTAATAGAGGACACAGCAAGAGCTGGCTGCTCTCTCCCTGTACCTCACCGTGTGCCATGACAACAGAATTGTTGTTGGCCTAGAAGAAACACACCTTGGGGAAATACCAGCTGTCCGTGTTGTGACCTGTGTGAATAGGTTGGATAAGGCTTTGAGCAACCTGGTCTAGTGAGAGGTGTCCCTGCCCATGGCAGGGGGTTTGGGACTACCTGATTCTTAAGGCCCATTCCAACCCCCTAACATTCCATGATTCTATGAATTCAGAACTGGCTGTAAGATTTAACATGCTGATCAATTCAGAGTAATTTTGCCTGCAAATATCACTTCACTGGGTCTTAATTGTCCAGGAGGGTGTAGAGGAGAGCAGACCATCACTCAAGGTAGCCTACACAAGTTTATAAAGACACACAACACTTCAGGCAGCCTTGGAAACAAATATTTGGGGATTGTCATTTCAAACAGCAGTGATTAACAGTTCAAAGGATTGGATGACCTTATGATTCAGCTGCTTATCCCAGGCATTTCTTACTGTGAATTAAATTAAGTTGAAAGCAAATAGAAATACATAAATACAAAATCCAGGAAAATGTAAGAAAGGGATGAATAGAGAGGGAAAAAACAGAAAAGAAAGGAAACTCCATGCTTATGTCTGTCTAGCACGAGTTATCTCTGAATTTTTCTGTTCTTACGATTCTGCTATCAAGCTTCTATATCATTATGGCAATAAGCTTCATAGTATTTCTAGCCAAGGATCATTGCTCTCATCCAACCCTTAATTTTTCAGGCTGTATCATGGGAAGAGATCCTAAACCCAGCATATCGTACACTTTTGTCACAGTTTTTGGAGCATGATCTAAACTCAACTCTCTCTTCTTTAAATGTTTCCTTTCATTAATGTCGTCATAAATTATTTATTCCTTCTTTGCAGGTGCTAATACCAGAGCCATGACATTTTTCACCTATCTCACCTAGGTGAGATTCACCTCACCTAGTTTAGACGTTTGGAATGATAGAAACACAGAGAGGTTTGTCTCTTAGATGCCTTTAGGATTCTTTGTGAACAAAGAACAAAATACACATTTTTGGGGAATGAGTCATCGGCTTTAGTTTAGACATCTACACTCAGATGAATTAGTCTATAGGAATACTACTTTCTTTCAAGTGACCATAAAGGAAACCCAAGGTGGCCAGCTAAGAGGTAGACATCTGCATTATTGGTCAATAAATCCTTATTTTAACAAATTTAACAACCACTTTCTTGTGGTTGGCCAAGCTTTCAAGAACTTACTACACCTGTACAGAGCACAGAATTCTTTCCTACAGGTCTGGGAAATGTTTAATCCCAAAGCAAATCTTTCTTATACATGAGCTTCATAGTTTATGCGTGCGAGCATTAATCCTAATTGTTCAAATTAAATGATCAACAGTCTTGCATTCAATTAATGACAGGGCTTTGTTTGTAAACAGGCACAATAGTGACCTGTGCTATTGTCAGATCCTGTGCTGATAAGCAGGGTGCATTTCAACAGCTTTCTTGCTTCAGTCATTCAGTGCCTCTTTCTAACAATGGTTACTTGTACGCTTTCTTGAAATAAACATAGCACATGTTTTGTCCTGCTTTTGGTCACTAGATTTGCACTTCAAATTATTTCACAAAAAGAATTTGTGCGCTTACATGTGGTAGCTTCCACTGCCTTGTTACAGTGTAAGTTGCAGTTGCAGCTGTTATCTATGTTGTGGTTTTAACTCCCATGTAAAGTTTTATTTAGAAACAGAAACAGAGAGATGGTAAGCTAAAATGTCAGTATATGAGGAAGGAGCACAAGGAAAATGCAACAGTGAACAATTTTTTTTCATGTTTAAAATAGCATTCACATCTTATCTTGAGGAGAAATAATGAGAACTTAAAAAAAATATATATATACACACATATATCTATATATATCTATATATCTATATATATCTTCAGTTCTTTTCCCTTCTCCTTTTTTCTGGAAATAACTTTTAAGAAATCAGTATAGCTGAATCCAAGTTCTTCCTCAGATCATATCTTTCATCATAGCTTGGGCATTTCAAAAATATCATCACCTTCCCATTCCTTGGAGAATAGCTAAATCTAGGTTGTAAATTTCAAACCAGGTGGAAGAATTTTATATGAAATAAAGGTTTCTAAACAAGTTTAAAGGGACTGAGAAAAATGTAAAGATAGTTTAGAAAAAACCCAACAAACAACTAAAATTAATGCAGATGCATTAAAATTAAAGGTGAAATAACAACTATTATCTGAGAGGGTGACTGGTTGTAGGAATTGGCTTCCAAATTGAGACTGACAAACATCCTCATCTGAAATATGTCATTCAAGACCAAATTCTTGCCTAGAAGATGTCACTCTGAGCATCTTCCCCTTCCTTCTTCTTTGCCTGCTTTACATACTGAGCATGACACCATGTGATGTGGGATATCCCTTTGGTCAGCTGGGATCAGCTGTCCTGATTGTGTCTCCTCCCAACTTCTTGTGCATCTCCAGTGCTGGTGGGGTGAGGAGCAGAAAAGGCCTTGAGGCTGTGCAAGCCCTGCTCAGCTGTAACTAAAACACCCCGGATTTATAAACACTATTTCCACAGAAAAAAACTCAAATAGCTACTATGAAAAAAATACCAAAACCAAGACAGTTTTCATAAAGCTGGTTTATGTATGAAATGATGCCAAAGTCTTGTACAAAAAGCCTGAAATTTGGTATGACTTAAATAGAATTGCTCATAAAAACATAAAATATTTTAAAATCTGAAAATACATTTAATTATTGTAAGAAAAATTATAGTTTTGTCAAATATTTTACTATAATGCATTCAAATAATCATTTAGAGGTTAATTAGATAGATACCTGTGGGTAATTTTTTGTTAATCTGGAAAATTACAACAAATAATTTACAGTTATTTTAAGTCTAATACTTTAATTCATTAGTAAATTTTTGATTATATTGACCACTACTTTTATCATATGAAAAAATAATTTTAGATAAAAGTAGTGTTTAAATGATGAAGGGAATTATATTTGTTAGCATTTGAATTAACTTTGATTCTACTCTTTTACTGAAGGTCATAGAGTTTAATTGACATTGATGAAGTCTTATATTCAAGTGACCTATGGTTGACACTAATAATGACAAAATCTTCTTTCTGGAAGAAGAGGATTACTGTGGCAGACTTTAAATAACTCGGCATTTTCAGTGAGATGACCTCGTTGTTTGCATTATTCATGGTATTTCTGATGCTAAATATAAAGGAATATAAAGAAGAAGTGATTACAGTGATATGCACAGATCCAACAAGTGTTTAAAGGAGCGAGCAGTCTATATAATGTACTGAAATATGCTATAGCTGCCCATTCTATTTGAAGTAAATTTTTTAGAATGTTTCAGAAGCTTATAATATCTTGGGTTGCGTTTTTGTTGTTGGTTTTTGCACCTTCTTTGTTATGTTCAAAACTTGCAACAAATAAAAATTTGATAATATGAAATGAAGAGATTAATTGAGCCTGTGGGAAGGAAAGATATATTTTCATGCTTGTGTGAACACACTTTGGTAAATAAATGACATGAATACTTAAAATATGATAATTTTAGCTGCATTACCAGAACTTAATATCATGACATCATGGACATTATGAGAGAGACCTTAAGGGAGGTGATGAAGTTTTACAGCATAAGACAGAAAGGAGTAAGGAAGTTGGCAAAGATTCTAGGAAGCGATAATAGTGGCCAGCTGTGCTGGTTTGAAAGCAAAACCAGTGAGAAACTCCAAGTCAGAGGTACAATTTAATAGGAAAAACTAAAATAAATGCAATAGTACAAAAAAAGAAGCCACTGACAGAGTCAGGATACAACCTGACACCCTGTCAGTCAGGGTGTTGGTAGCAGTCCAATAAAATGGTGGCTGCAGTCCTCCAGAGTTCTGCTGAAGATGGTCCTGTTGAAGCAGTGATCCTGAAGAACAGGTCTGGTCTTCACCTGAAGGTCCAGTGGTAGCTCTTGTCCTCTGGGAATCCAGTAGGTAAGGGCTGACTCTGGTGTTCGAAATCTTAGCTTATATTCAGGATGGGATGCTTGGTTCCTCCCTCTGGGCAGAGCATCTCACAATGGGAGGATGTAATTTTATCAGTCATGTGGTGAGACTAGATGGCCCATTAACAGAAGATAGTCCAGACAGAGGAGGCAGGCCCACCTAGTTTTAACAGCTCCTGAAGATGGTAATAGAGTACACTGCAACCCAGGACACCAGCCATGGGGATTCATCCAGTACTTGTTCAGGATGTATTGAGCAGATACAAGAACTTGCAAAATCTTTGCACAGTGTATAACTTTTTAAAAATCTTTTTTTAATCTGCAGACCAAACGTCTGCAAAGTCAACAATATGTGCTTACTTTGCCCCATACACATGGCAGAAGTGTTCACCCGTGCGTTGCTTGGGTGTGTGTATCAGTAGCATGCCACTTTACTGGACTTCATTTTAAAAACAGTGTGGGGGCTGAGGGGTAGTGATCCAAAGAGTATATTTTGTAAAGCTGGGCTTCTTCTTATTTCCTAGAATATTTAGTGTGTGCTGGAATACTTAGACATTGAAAGATTTTCAGGGTTTTCTCTATAGCCAGAATACCTAAATATATTAAAAAATATGAAATTAACAAATTCAGACAGTAGCTGGATGCTAGTACTGTTTACTTAAGAAACCATCAGCCATAAAAGTCACATAAGTTATGAATATGAGCGTCCATATGCTTAGATGCAAATTACTGCTCCTATTGCAAATGTCTCTCGTGCTCTTACTCATGTAAATGAAGTCAAATTGAGTTTTGTATTTGAATTGAGATCTAAGAATATATCCTCCAGAACAAAGCTATCATCATCATCATCATTTTTACATTTTAAACTTGTATGCTCATTTCCCAGAGATAAGCACACTGATGCACACTGTCTGCTTGGAGCCTAGAAGTTAAATCCTGGACGTGAGATCAAGCTCAATTCCTTACACATCCTTCTTGTTTGAAATGTGCTGGTGTCGAGTAGTCTTCAGCATAAAATCTCTGCCACCATTACTCCAGAATCTCAGTTTGTTTTCTGTTCCTCTGTATCCCCTTTTGTCTCTGTTATCCGTAGGTATAAGCAAACACAGAAGGAAAAACAGGCTTTCGGGGAGAGGGCTGTGTTTTGCAGTGTGCAAGGAATCTGCACGCTGCAGTTGCATCCTGCTGTGGAAATAAGAGACTATCATATGAAAGATGTAGGTATAGGATCTGAAGTTCAGTACAGATAGGGGGAAAAGCAAAGAATGCTGTTTGAGGACAACCTCAAAGTTAACCCTAAGAAGCAATATAGATAGAACCTTAATCTGCACACTGAAAAAGTATTGAGCTCATATTTTAAGGCACATTCACCAGCACCTTAATTTTCACAGTATGCTAGTATCTGACAAATGAAACAACTGTGATTTTTCTGGACACCATTTACAAATGAATCCCAATTGTGTAAAAGAGTGTTGCATTGTTATATCTGAAATGAAACTTCAACAAATGAAATACTGGCAAATAGTGAGATTTGTCTGTACAATGGCTTAATCTATAATTAAAACTAAAGTATTACATTGCAGAGGAGATTCTGAGTATGAAAGAAGCAGTCTTCAAAATTGTAGCAATTCGAGACCTAGTCTGTCAGACAGAGGCTGGCAAGGACTTTCTTCCTTATGGAAGAGAATGATGCATGAAGATAGGTGTATAGATAGATGTAACATTTTGAGGTTACATTCATCCTATACTATTTCCTTGTCATGTTTAGTTTACCAGCAAAACTACAAATTATTTTTCATTTGTTTTCTGCTATTCTTAGCCCTGGAGGGTCAGACTATATGAAAATCAAACTTTACTGTCTTCTTGGCTCTATCTATTGTCATTCTGAAATTGCCAACATGAAGACGACCCTGATCATACTGTTTTTTGTTATCAAGATGTTGTTGTTTATAATTTATGAAGCAGAAGGATACTAGCTATTTTTTTTGTTTGTTTGTTTTCCTCTCCATAAGCTTCACTGATCCTGTAGGTCTGAGAACAATATTAATTTTGACTGGTGAGCAGAATAAACACATTTTAGTCATAGGTGGAGAACATTTATCAACACCAGGGTGCCACTTTGAAGAAGTAACTTTTCTAACCTAATATTTTGAAGTTATCTTTCTTTTCCAATAGTAAACACAATACATTGTAAATCTCTGGGTAGATCCGGTCATTAGTGTTTACAGGTTATGATAGCAGCATGCTTCAATTTTGAGGCCAACAATTCTGTTTGGTGAATGCCTGTTCATTTTTTATTATGTCTTTTTAGCTTGTAAACCTTCTGCTTGGCTAACAGCTTCCTGAGTTGAAAATAATTGTCCCTTGAAATGTTCATTGTCAAGCGCTATGCTGACTTGGCAGTATAGAACAGCAGCATGTTTGCACAGGAGATGCAAGTTTGGGGAAGACAGAATCCCCTCGACCCTTAAGTTGGCAGATGCTAAAGCACATCTTTCTAGGAGAGGAATTATATAGTGTTTTGCAAGGAGCTGTGAAATACTCATTCATTCTGTAGCCATAACAATCTTTGACTTGGGACTAGGCTGCAGGTCTTTAGCCTGCAGACTGAAGCTCTCTGGGTCTCTTAAAAGATCCTACAAATCTCTTACTAATATCCTACATACTCCATTGACTCTTTATAATGCCCAGATGTATGTGCTGGCCAAACTTTGTTATGAGCACATGGATTGCTGACAATCTCTCCCCCTTGATAAAAATGAGTCTATGGAGTGTAGCAGAGAGGGAATCCAGGAAAAGATGGGGTACCTCCACTGTGATAATTCACCCTGCCTTTGGTGCCTCAGTTATCCCAGTAAGTTTTGGGGCCTGTTGCATGTTGCACAGTACATTTGATATGCTTCTGTTTTAGAGTGAAACATTAAAGACTTCACAGGTATCACACAACTCCTGTGCATTTGCAGAGAATTAGTTCGTGATGAGAAGGAGGGATGACATCTTACCTTTGCTAGTAGAAGAAAGTATTTGATTCATCCATCAGTGTTCATTATCACAGCATGGACCAGGCTACACATGTACATCTACAAATAAAGGCACAGAGAGGTTACAAATTCACTCAGCCATTTATCAGAGCTGTCCTGAGGAAGCGTGACCTCTCTGTAGACCTAATTCACTGGAGTACCACTCCATGTTAAATGTAACTACAGAGTAAGACTGTATCAATATGGGAGATGATCGTCTCCACAAAATATAGAGCAGAAATTAAATGAAGATACAAATGTATGTACTCACATAGATCAACAAAAATTGTGCCTCACAGAATGCTGTTGTAGAAGGTTAGGTGGGAGGAAATTAAGTCTTTGTCTTTGGTAAGGCTACAGATATTCCCAGACACACGGAGTGGCTGGACACCCCGAAGGCTCTGAAGGTCTCCAGAGCTCCAGCACAATTCAGAGTGTTCAGTCAACCCAAATTTCATTCTTCAGTAAATATGCTTTTCCATGAAAAAGTGCATGATTCTAAC
This sequence comes from Callaeas wilsoni, assembly GCA_013398955.1. Taxonomy (NCBI): domain Eukaryota; kingdom Metazoa; phylum Chordata; class Aves; order Passeriformes; family Callaeidae; genus Callaeas; species Callaeas wilsoni. The sequence continues at coordinate 45,116 of VWPU01003723.1, forward strand.
TGAAGGAATTTTGATTACTTAATTAATTATTTAATCTTCATCCATTGATAAATGCCTATTCTTTTTTCAGCATTTTTTTTTTTTAGCAATTGCTAGCCCATCTTAAACACAAAAATAACACAGCTTTCTGAAATGTTTGTATGGGGAGATTGTCTGATAATACATGATACTGTGTGACTGATTTTTTAAAATTTTTTTTAACTCTTCTTAATTAATTGGTAGTGAGAAGAGAGGACACTTGATAATAGTATTTAAGTTGTATGGTGGGTAAGTGTTTAATAAAAGCAGCAACCATTTTTCCTTGGAGTGTAATTACTTGTTGCCAAATTGTTGCTGGAGAGTCTGAATCGTCTCAGCTACCTGCCACCTCTTAGAACAGATGTCAGAGCTAAAATTTATATATGCCTTTTACCAACCTGGAGGGCTAAGGGGACTGAAAGGCAGACATTGGAAAGTAGTGAAATTTGTGGCTGCAATATGAGTGGGTGATGATGCTGGATGAGTTGTGCTTATGCAGATTTCAGCCCATATTGCCATGGCCATTAGTCAAATTAAGTTATCCCTATGTGTGACTCTGACTCCAGCTAGAAACAAGACAGGTTAGAACTTAAGCTAACACACTGATATGAAGCTTAGGCTTCACATCAACTGGGAGAGGTATAAATGAGTGAAAGGAAAGGGCAGTAAAGTAGGACAAAATTTGTCTCAGCTATCTCCTTATCCGTTCAGTGGCAGGTAGGAGAAGACAGTGAATGTAGCATCATGGTTTCTTGAGCTTACACTCCTTTTTTTCCATCTTGGCTGTACTGGTGGGAGAACTTTCTCTTTTCCTTCACACTTGAGAAAATGGTGGTATCTGCGTGCTACTTTTCTTCTATATCCACAAGTCCACCATTTGATAAAGAAAATCTTACCTCACCTTAATAAAACTACTCAAACTAGTAGGGATAATGTAAAATCAGATGGTAAATAGAAAGTTTCATTCTTTCTTTCTTTGCCTCTGGAAAGCTTAAGTACATTATGACTATTAAACCCTCTGCTTTTTAACATCTAAAGAGCAGGTTGGTGTTACTGTAAAGGAATTTTATGTTTAGCAAGTGTGCATTTTATTTTTCAGCTTCAGTAAGCAAACCAATATTTCTGACACTGAAAAATGTGTCTTTAACACTGTTACCATACCTTCTAAATGTACAAGTTTGTTACAGCTATCTTCTCATTTTTTACATTGGCCTTCTTTGCCCTGGGTGGAAAAAAATAGAGCCAGTAATGACATATATTATAAAGATTAATCAACCATAAAGACTATAATTGAACACGCAAGTGTAGTCATTACTTGATTAATTACTTCAATAAAATAATCAGTCTTCTACATACATCAGAATAATATTCAGTGGTGACTAGAAGACAGTGTGCAGAGACCAGGACTGCCTTCAATTCTTATATCAAACAGAATTTTCTACCTTTCCTTCTGTTTGGTTGCAGACTCTGCTTATATTTGAATGTTTAACTTGAACGAACTTGCTCTCTTTCACAGTAGAATTTTGTCATCCTAACTCTAACCTTAAAAAATTGTACTGAAGCCTCTTATGAGAATTTTTACATTGAAAGTTCCTTGGTGACCTTATAAGCCTATGTGAAAAAAAAAATTCTAAGGAAGTATGTAGAAAGTGTCACCCATGGGATTTAGGCTGAAGTTCACAGAAAAAATTGCTCAACCTCCTAGACTGAAAGTGCTATTCTGTGACAAATTGTTGTATGCTGAACTTTTCATTCCTGAAGTATGTTTCCTAAACTGAAACATGGCAATTCATACTGTAGTACAGAAGTTCATCCACTGCTGCATTTAGAGGGTTCTACTGGATCTCAAGGTCATGGGAATGTGTTTTTCTGCAACCTGTAAGGGAAAGGAAGAACAAGACAGCATATTTAGTAAAAAAATCATGATGTAAATCTAACTCAGAAGAATTTGAACCTAAGAAGTTGTATGCACAAGTCTTGACGCTTTAGATTAGGAGATGTGTTCTGATATCAGTTGTTGTAATATTTTTACAGAAGGAAGATGAATACATTCCTCAGGAGTTAACTATAGTAAAGTAGTTAACTAATAGTATTAACTAAGCAGGCTGAAATAGATACTATATGATTGAGTATTTGACACGGTCATGGTCAAAACCGTGGCTGAGCACCGAAACCGAGGAAGAAAAGTAACCCCTGATGACTGCTGCTTAACCCTTAGAATTCACACCAGGGTGCAAACTGTCATTTTAGAGGCCATAGGAGTTAACTGTCGTGTAATTTATACTCGAGTATTATGCTACAAAACGTATGTGCCTTCGGCATTTGGACATTGCAAAGTAAGCCTCATTTGTGCATATTTGGAACCCTAGGAAATTATTTATCTATGTCTTTAGTAACATGGAGCTCCTGGTGTACTTATTTATAAGCTTGCCACAGATCCATCTAAAATGCCCAGTGCAGGGAGTACCTATGTCAGTCATTACACCTAACAGTGTACTATAGGAGACCTAATTTTAACTTACTCTTAGTTATGTTATTCCTTAAGTAAAATTTTTTTGAACTAGCAAAACATGCTTTGTTTTTTCCTTGGGCTGGCTGTAATCACCAAATTCAGCTTTCTAGAAGCATTCTCATAGTTTTTTGAAGTGTTTTTTTGAGTTACTTAAGCACTAAAAAGTGCTGACTTTTCCAAGCATTATTGATTATAGTACCGAAAATTTACACACTGCTGTAAATTGATTTAGCACTTCAGAAAGCCTGAAGAAATATGTACTAAAGGTATGTATCCATATTTTCTTCCATTTTTCCTAGTACTATTTGGGTTATTAATAAATGGTTTATCCAGAGAGAGGTAAAGAGTTATTTCAGCTAACTATTATTGCTCAGTTCTGAGAGATATCTATGTGAGCTCTGATAGCAGGGGCTGTTCACCTAAAGTGTTGTGAAATTCAGCATAAATGAAGTTGTCCTGCCAAGACACATCCCCAAATGAAAACTAAGGATGCTCAAACTGCAGATGAGTGTGATTCAGCCTCCTCAGAGGCTGGGTCTTTCTGCAGTCCTGTGACAAACGTAATGAATTTGCTAAGGAAGATTTCGTCTTGACTCACTTTTTACTCTTGTTTCCTGAAAATGCTGATTTAGCCTAATATGATGATGCAAGAAGCATCATGAATAATAAGGCACAGAGAATTCCTAATGCATTCCTTATGCAGTGTACAATCTGTGTTGTGAATGGGTTGCTGGCAACCTTCTGAGAGAAGGTTACTAGGATTCTATGTAGAAATAACCTATATTTATAAGAAGGAAGGCTGTATTAACTTCTATGTCTGCATCTGTGTATTGGCAGCATCTGCTTGCTGATCTGATCTGCTCCTCTCAGAGGAAGAGGCCCACCATTTCTGTAAGAACAGTGTTGTTTCTAACATGTCACTGTTTAACCTGTTATTCACTTTGGAAGAAGGGTAAGAGACAAGGCAGGAGAATGAAATTTCATTCTTCTCATGGAGGAAATAGATTGAAAGAGAAACTGTAAATCTTTTTTGTCTTGTGCAAGGCTTTTCTGTGCTCTCAAAAAGTAATGTGCTACTTAGTCGTTTGACTCTGGTTGGGCCATGGTGTAATAAAGTGAGGGCCAATAACACCTCATGAGGTATAGATAAAGGTTGGAATATCCCTACAGCACATTTTTATGGCTTTCTCACCTCACTTGAAGCAAGCCTGATCTGCAGCACTCGGGTAGGAGCTAAGAGTGCACTCTGAAGACAGGTTGCTATTAGAGCGAGGAAATTTATCTCCATATAAGTAAATCACACACCATTACTTATCTAAACTCTAAAATCTTTTCTGTTTGGTTTAGATAATCTGTACTGGTAGTCTTCTCTTCATGGTAGAAGTGAACAGGTGAACAGCAAAACCAAAGCCAAAGATTAGGTCTCCGGAACAAAATAAGGACAGCGACTGCAAATTATTGCTTTCATTGATGGCTTTAAGAAGTCTTTACAGTTGACAAGAGAGCTCAATTACTGAATGGGCAAAATTATGAAATTTATTTCTAGACCATCTTTGCCAAATTAAAATTATATCCAGCATGGAACAGTCACAGATTAATTTTCTTTAAACTGATGTAAATGACAGATGACTATGATCACTAAAGCAAGCACCTCAGAAGTGTACTGTTGGAGCAAAAAAGCAAAATGCCACAGTCCTCCTTACATTTTATAAGAGAAAACAAATATCCTGCAAGGCTCTCAGTCTGCCACCTCTCAAGAACATTGAATGTGCTTAAAAAATATTAGCAGTGAACAGGGAACAACATGCTATTTGTCACTTGTGCTACTTAGTAGTTGTGTATTATCACTTTTGCAAAGCATATAGAAATAGAAGATTAATAACTGTACAAATAGAGCCTCTTATGAGTGTGCCAGAATATGGCCTTGAGTGCTAAAATTCAATATATTATTGAAACGCTTGTCCCCAGAAAGCAAAGACCTCTGTGGCTATTTTTGTAACCTTAAATATAATAGCTTGCCAATGAATTTAGATTATGTTCACGACTGTTGTCATTTCATCAGAATTCTTTGAATGTTTAAAATATGAAGAAATGTCAAAATTCAGCACTAGTACTTAAGCAAAAATCTGTTCACGGATTTGGAGCTCTAGAAATATTACAGTATATTCATTCTCATTAAATCCTATGTTTCCTTTCTTGTCTTTCAACAAAAGATGGAGTTGGAGGAGAAAATCTGGCACTAGTTTGTCCTATACCGAAAAATAAAAGAAGGAATCAGGTGGAGATATGTTAACTTTGTTTGCAAAAGGTCTGTGCTGCTACTGGTCTCTAAATCTGAATGAGATCCATGGAGTCGTTCATTATTTTAGTATCTTAAGAACTGAGAAATAGAAGGAATTGAATGTTATTTTCAGTTAAGATTTCAAATAAGTCCGATAATAGCATCAGGTCTTTTACAGACGTTCAAGGGTCAGATCTTATATAAAAGTTCAAGACAAGCTGCTCTTGTATAGGACAATAACAGCTAGTCATAGCTACTAAGTTTCTGTGAATATAAGAGAGAGTTCTGATTCTATTAAATAATTATATCAATTAAAATGTTGCATCAATATATTTTAAAAACAGATTTTATATCCTGGTGAATCCTACTGAAATTATCCTCACAAACGTCAGAGTGTAGTATGAAGATGGATTTTGTTATATGTAAAAGAGCAAACATTAAAGCCAAGGATCCCTACAGAGATGTCTTATCAACAGCTTGCTTTATAGATATGAATTCTGAATCCACTTCCTATAAATCATTAATGTCAGATTAACTTCATTAGCTGAATTCCTATTCTTCTCAAAAATGAAGCAGATACTTTGTGTTTAACAGGTAGCTGTAATAATAATTCCTTGCATGTTATCCTTAGGCATTTACTGGATTATGATGGCAAAAGTACAAAGGTGGAATTTGAGTCATGGAGTAAACGGTTATACTGTGAGGTATTCTCTTTCCCTGCGCCTTTGAACAATCTTATCCCTCTTGATAAAAATTTCTTTTGCTTGACTTTTTGTGTTCATTTTTTTGCTTGTGCAAAGCCTAAGTAGTGTACTATAGAGTAAGAATCATAAGAAGGAAAAAAACAAGATTGTAAAGGGCCTTTAAGCACTATCTGGTCCAACTACACAGTTGAAACAGAGCCATATTCAAACTTGTATTCATTTGTTCAGGTCCTTGTCTGACTGCTGAGTATCTTGCCTTTAAGAGAAGTCTTGAATAGGTCAGAGAATTGTAATAGATTCACTTTCTTTGTACATATAAATAATTAAAGTGATCAGGGAAGAGTCTTATTTAACACATATGTCAATAAAAGGTTAATCTTCCACTTTTCGTCAGCTTGAGTCATTTAGATGCTCTGCTGTACACAAATCTTTCTGCACAAAGATTTCCACCTCTTGTTTTAGAATTGAATAGCTAGAAGGATAATGACAAACTTACAAGGAGATTGTTGAGATTAGTGGTTTGGCACAGCACTCAATGCCAGATGGGTGATAGATTTTATAGATGCGATACTGAAGCCAATCCAGAAAGCAGTTACATATTTGCTAACCACTTCAATCTTTTCAAGCATGGTGGAAGTGTTTCTTCTATCCCCAGGTACAGCAACCTGCAACCAGAAACAAGAAAATCTTGTGATGGTGACTAAGGGAAATGGAAAAAAAAGTTGTTGAAATGTATGATTAAGTCATGGAAAATATTGTTCTTTGAAAATCTGAGGGAAGTAGAGGTCATTCAACAATTTTTGTAAAATTAAATTCTCAATCAATTAGAACAGTTTTGCTAGTCTTCTGCTTTGGAGGTCTTGGTCGGAATGCAACCTTAAATTGTGCTTTGATGAACAAAAGCAGTAAATTTTGATTCCTCAGTCTGATGTCTAGTGGTCTGTTGTACCTGGTGCCAAATAATGAGATATTCTCATTAGTGTTTGGCAGTCTATTTAGGAAAAGATTGGAAGTGCAATAACAAGGAGTATGGTAAATTAAAACTGCTCTCCAAGCTACACGTGTGTGTTGAGAAAATCCCTGACCACTGTATGATTAGCGTTGGATGATTTTATTGATGGAGACATGCTCTTATTGTATTTTAAGAGGCAGAGTATTGCATCTGCTGGGTGTTCACAGAACGTGCTAAGTGAAATTTTAATCTTGGCAATTGCAGTTCATCATGTTTCTGTTCAGATAAGGATTTTCAAAGATATTTTGTGGTTTAAGCTCTATTTCAATGGTTCTTGTGCATTTAAAATGTATAGTTGTTTATGGTTTTGCTTATGGTTATGCTGTTGGATCTAAAGTAATGTTTTCAAAGGGGGCACCCAGATGAAGCTGATACGTGTCATGTAAGCAGTGCCACAGGACTTGCCAATGGGAGCAGGCACAATGGTGTCCCATGGATGCTTAAACGCATTAAGGATGGAAATGTATCCTGAAGATCTCAGTATTTACATCTTGCTTTCCGATTTATTCTTGTAGCTTCTAGATGAGATTTAAAAAGAACATAAAATCTATGAATAAGTAAAGTAAATAAATAAATAAGTTTGGGCTGCTCAGTAAGCACGTCGTCTGTAGTATGTTAAGCACCTTAGAAGGCAGAAGTTCTAAGAAGGATTTTAACTTAGGCCCATATGTTCTGTATGAAGAGAGAGAAAAAAAGAGTAAGAGCAAATAAACCAGGAATGAGTCAACCTAGAAAGTTGACAAGAGAAACACGGAGTGATAGGGCAGTGTTTCTGTCAATAAATGAAAGGAGTTAGAGAAGTATGGGAAAAGGAGAGAAACTGGGAATCAAATAACTCTTCATGGGTTTTCTGTACTTTTCTTGCTAGAACATATTTCTGTATAGAAAACCAAAGTGGCAGAAAAAGATACTGAAATGTTGGAGACCGGTTTCAAATTGGAAAGCAGTGTATTACAGCTTGAAAAGTAGAAAGACTGACATATTGAAAATTTAATGGAGCAAATTAGTCTAGTCTCAGGATTTTAATTCAAAACATTTAGTAGAAGAGCAAGAACAGTAGAAGCAGATGATTGTGGTAAGTATAGGAGTAGAAATAGAATCAATTAACTCTGATTGGAGGAGAAAATGGGCAAGATGGGCAGGAGGAAAGGATCTATGAGCCAAATGTAGAAATTAATGGAAAATGGAGACAAGAAAAAGCCATTTTCTGTTTGCATTGATATTGCATGTTTCACTCCACAAGTGCAATAAGAGGACATGGATGAGAATAGAGTCTTCACCACTCATGGCCAAATATGAAAGTCATGGAAAAGTTGAGTTATTAGCACAGTGGAATAGACATACTGGGCTAGATAATAGCCAGAGAGAGAAAGAGGACTGATCAGGCAGAATAGGAAGGAAGATGCACATGATGGAGGTCAGGTCATATAACCTTTGAGTGACTGAAAAGGCAAACCAGCCTCAAGCTCCATACCTATCCCTTCACTTCCATTACTGTACTTTTTACTTTTTCTGTTTGTCAAAATCAGCTCCTGAGTGTCAGATAAAAAATACTAAACACAAACAACTTTCAAAGTTATATTTCTTAAAACATGTTTGAAAATGCATCAAACATCGTCACCAGAACAAAATGTAAGTGCTGTAAATGCATGACCCTAGAACTCTACTTTTTCTCTAGGAAAGAATTGCTCTTAATTTTTTCATTAATTGGTTGATGTTGTACTGAAATTTATGTCAGCCTTTTCTAATATCTTTTTTCATGGGAAGGAAAATTGTTACCTGAACAGGCTTAAAATCAACAGTGGTGAAGTATTGATAAGTAAAAGAAGTAGCTGCAGAGAAATTAGTTTCTTAACTAGCTAGTGATACTCCACACTGTGACAGAATAAAGAAAAAATTTGGTTTGGCCCTCAGCTCCTTTTCTATGCCATCTTTGTGCCTTGTTCCATTTCCCATACTCACAACACCATACCTGCAATCCAAAACAACTCAGCTCTCCTCCAGTGTTGGAATTCCTTGCATGCCTTTGCTGATTGTAGCATTCCCCAAAATAAGGGAGAAATTGCTCATGTAAGTATATCCTTCTGCAAATTGCTTCAGCACTATTGTCTTTTTTATGCCAAACACTTAATAAAATTTGGAGTACTGAATTGTTGTTTAGCAGGTTCAGAAATTTGATATATCAGGTATTAGGTAATTGCTGTCTTTTTCAATTTTTTACCATTGTATTCAAAGTCCTTAGCAAACTGTTTCCTTAAACAGACTAAAATCCATGAGCTAGATACCCTAGGCCAATCTGAAGGTTTTTTCTCAATTCACTTACTCCTTGTCTTGGGTTTTTAGGTCCAAGTATTACTGTAGCTGCTTGTCTGTTCCTTGGCCTAATTAAGGTTAAATTTTTCTTTGATGTGGTTGAAGCAAAGGTGCTGCAGGCTTTTATGGAATCCAAAACTGACCTGTTTGCAATCACTGTTTTTCTCCATAGTCCAAACTTTACGATGTGACCTTCCATTGTGACAAGTGGGCAGCCACATCAGGAGTGCATGGTGAAGAACATCAGGAATGAAATAAGGGAATGGTAAGTGTGTGTGGATTTTGTTTCCAGCTGCCTGTTAAAACAACATACTTTGGCTGGGTAGAAATCACAGAACCTTATTCTTTGTGGTCTCTTTGCAAAACATTAATGAATTTCAGTGATACTGAAGTATACAAGTTTTAGTATCTAGGAATGCAAAACTGGTTGCAGGAAACTAGTTTGGAATCCAGCACATTTTACAGAGAAGTCTTTAAGTTCTGAATATTTAGTTCCTAATTTGAATAAAGGCCAACTATCCTGACTCTTTGCTCATTGTAGTCATTTAAGGAATAGATTGAAAACACAATATGCTTAAATCACTTTAAGATACTCTCTTCAAAATCTGTCTGCATCAAAGTCAAAAGCTCCAGTGAACTATGCCACTGATATAGAGTAAAGAATGTTAAATATGTACTAGTTTACTTACTTCAGCTTCCCAGGGATATCAGGGCTCTATTATTAGTGAAAATATGTGTATCTTTTTCTAATGCTATGTAAGGTTTCTAAATTTAATTTACAATTTTAGAAATGGTTATGTTAAAATATTACTTTAGGGGTTTTGGTTTTGTTTTTATTTTGTTTTGTTTTTTGTGTGTTTTTTTGCTGGAATTTGTTCCTTCATAAATTTTATGACAAGAGGGGGAATTGGGCTAAGATTTTAGTATGTTCCTACTAATGACTACAAGGTTTTAGCTGATTTTACATGGAATAAATGGGGATACAGGAAGATTTTGCCCATGAAGAAAAAATCCTAAAAGAAGTTAATGGGAGGCAATTCCCAGGGTGTCTTAGATAAGAAAAGCCTTTTCACTTACTGTTGAAATAGAGACCATATAACAGAGATCGTATCAGAATTCCCAGCTGACAAACAAATACAAAGCACACTCATGAAAGCTGGGAAAGCGAAGAGTTTATTTCTGGTGTTTGTTTTGGTTTTTTTGCAAATTTGAACCAGAATAAGGAATTTCTCCTCAGTTGCTAATACAGAATAAAGACTTAGTGATTAGTCTTATTTTGCTTGTAATGATGCCATTAAAACCTTATCCAAGGATAATGGATATACCAAATTTTACACTGAAGGAAATGTTGCTACATCTATCACAGTGTTTTTATTTTTGCAGTGTTCAGCAGTGTTTGAAATACAATGAACTACAGGAATTTCCTCCTACTCCATGTAAGAGTGGATTAAAATATTTGCTTCATAGAAGTAAACACTTAAAGTCTGTCTTTCTTTTATAAAAATCAAATACTCATAAAGACAAAAACTTATCAGTGATTATTTAATTTCAAGGACTGGTTCTACTGGCCTAGTTCTGGGAGAACTAATATTGGAAAGAAACTCTACTTTTAGAAGTGCCATTAATATAGAAACAGCCAGCACTGCATTCTGTATTTCTAATTTCCAAAATGCTATTAAAAATAGCAGTTTGGAGTGACGGTTCATCTACAGTCCTTGGGAAATCTAAAAATAAACAGCCACATGTGCTCAAAATGCTAGTAACTCTACTTGTAAATCACTTAGATTACTTATTATTTGCAGATATTACTTTTTTTCCCTGACACTTATGTACTACACAAATCAACCTGGTATATACAAATCAAAAGTTACTCAATTGACATGAAAATAGCGGATGTCACATGAAATGTCATTTAATGTCAGGTCTGGAATGAGCAAATAAATTGCCTCATCAGTTTAATTAACAAAAAAGGTAACCAAGTCAAATTAATGTACTTCAAATTATATTAGATCTATTTTGAATGGTATTGCACTGTTGAATTTTAATTGGAAATTCACTTTACAGGACAAGGAAATACATTATTTTACTTTGATGATCAATAGTGGACAGACAGGCAACAAACTTTTCTAAACAGAGAGAATGAGATAAGCTTTGGTGTCTTAGGGTCTAGTGACTCCTATTTAATTATTATACTTCTAATAAAGAATTTAAAAAAAAATTAAATCTAAATTCTTAAAAGTTCTCTGTGTCTTTCAGTGTTCTGATGACTATTATTAATGTCAAAAACTGGGCTCCATGATGCTAAGCATCTTACGGAGGAGAGAACCTTCGAGGAGGTCAGACCAATGGCAATGAAAAAGAATATTATTCCTCTTTGTAAAGCCAGCTGGAGCATGGAGAGCTCAAGTGACTTGACTGGTTACCAGAAGCTCAGGAGGTATGCGGCACAACTGGGTCTGTATGTCACATCTTAATCTCAGTAACTTAACCTCATTAACAATCTTTCTACTTTCCATTTTTCACTTGCTCTTCATGTGAGTAACAAAGAATAAGTTCATGTGGTTGGAGGGTTTTAATTAGAATAATCTGGTGGTTTCCTTTCCTGGATACTGTTCTTTGACTGATGGGCAAATTGAAAGAAAAATTGCTGAGTGGAAGGAAGTAAAAACAGTAAAGTTGTATTTGGAGAAATGCACAGACATTTTTACCAGGCACAGAAAGACCAACAGAAAAAGAGATTTCCTCCTAGAAACGAAAATTTTCACCCTTAGCATATGTACAAGATACAGCGAAATTAATTTATGTATCATTTTACATTATTTCTGTTAATCTGTCTGAATAAGCTAAACATGACAGAATCATTGTAAAGATACCCTAAATACTTAAAAATTAGGAAAAAAGGTGATCAAAATTTCCCCAGTAATTAGTGTTGCCTGTCAGCATTACAATTTATAATTTTAATGCAAGCTCATATTTTGCAAAGGGGTAGCTCAAATCTTTAAAACTTAATATGATCACCTTCTTTCCTGTTTGAAGTGGATTCAGTATTCCCTTTGCTTCTCTTTAGGGTTGAGACAGTTGTCTCTGAAAATGGAAGTATGTTTTCAGGCATTTCATGTAAACAGTTAACATTTAACATCTCTAGTAGAGGAGAAAAGGACATAATCTCTTGAGGTGTTATTCCTACTTCCACTCCTACTATAGTTATTAAGTCAAATTATTTTCTGCTAAAAAATTGTTTGGACAATCAAACTGATGTGTGTCTATACATTTACATAATTCAATCAATCAGCAGAAGGTTGCAGAAGTGGAAAAAAAAAAAGAGATACGGTCACTGCTATGGCAACCTCTCCCCATTACCTGGCATCCCGGAATATTTATAAAAAACTAGTTGGAATGGATGGAATAGCACTCCCAATGAATTCACTTAAGGCTTTTGCAAGTTTTCAGTAACCAAACTAAATAATATATTGCTTGGATTTAGCAATTAGCAGCATTCTAGATATTTCTAGCTGGTAGAATAGTAGCAGTGCTTCAGAGTCAGTATTTGAAATTTTATCTTGATAGGAAAAAAAAACCTGTTTTGTTTTTTTTTCCCTCAAAGAAACTTACAAACAAATGTGGGTTGATGATATATCATAGTGGTCCTCTCTGGCTTTCTAGCTCAAAAGAAACAGATTGTAGGAAAGAAACTTTAGGATGCTTTACATAGATACAACTCCAATAATTTAACTATGCTAACTTGTTTAGCCTAAGTATGGTTTTCTTGCATCTACCAAGCCTTTGAAAAGCTCCTTTTCTAGTTATGGAAACTCTAATCTTTAATTGAGCCAGAAAAATATAGTATCTGTTCATCCATATCCAAATTTACCTTTTAAACATGTATGAAGAAATGGATGTGTTTGTCTTTACTCTTTTGCCAAAAGATAGCAAAATTTTCAGAAAGTTTAAAGCTGACCAGGAGATTACCTCATCCCGTTATATAGTTTGAGGGAGAGACATCTCAAAACCCAGTAAAGTTGATGCAACCTCCTCTGTGTCTCAAAGCCTTTTCCCTTATTCATATTCAAACTACTTTGTTTCTTTTTTAGCCTTGCTTCTGTTTGATAATATATAAGTAGTATAGAAACAATTGAAGCTTTGTTACTGATATATTTTTTAATCTCAATTTGTAGCCTTTTGGAATATTTCAGAATTAGCAGAAGATCTCACTATAAACAATCATTGTCTGAATTAATTTATTGTTTGAAAAAGAACAAGTTTGGCAGGGTTGTTAAGCAGAGAAAAAATAAATTAGTTGGATGAAAATATAAACATATGTTGCTTTAATCTCACAGCCAATGATATTTAAATCCTATTTAAATTAGACAAAATTTCCCGTAAGAGTAAGGAAGGAGAAAGAAGCAAGTGAAATGAGTAAACACAAAAATGTCAGATAAAATTCTTTATAGTTTCTGTTTACAGTGGCATGTGATTGCCTTCTGAACAGTGTGATGTTGGCTATATAATTATGCTGCATAAATAAAGAGCTCTAATTGCAGCAGATGAAGTTGATTATTTATCTGCCTGTATGCTGAAGATGTTTGATTTCACATGCCTACAACACAGAGATGTGTACAAATCAAACAGCTTTCTAAAGGTGTTGCAGCACCCTCCTGAATTGTTTCAGCAGAGAAATATTTCTGATCCATTTAATGCTAGTAGTAGTGGGACAGAACCTCCTCAAAGCTTCTGTAAATTTATTGTGGGACTCACTCCCTATTAGACTTCTCTTGGGTTTCTTCATGATTCTTGTGGGGTAAAAGTACAACAGTCTGGGCAGATCAAGGTAGGTCATTGACATGCAGGGATTCCCAAATACTCAAATACTGTTAGGTATGAATATGCCAAAATCAGGAAAAATAACCTTGGAAGCTGACTAAAGCTAGGAAATCTGTACAAATAGAGATTGTAAAATTTTCATGAACACAAGACATGGAATGTGCAGATTTTAATGTGTCTACAACTATCTAAAAATGGGTTATTGTATGTTAGAGATCAGTGGATGAAAACTGCATGAAAGACAGACGGGATGGGATGTTGTCAACCATATTCCCAACCAGAAACAGCAGAAAGAAAGGGGAAAAAAAAAGTGGAAGATAGGAAATCTAAGACTTGACAGGCTGAAGGTTTTTGCATTAAAAAAAAAAAAAAAAAAAGAAAAAAAGATTAAAAAAAAAAAAAAAAAAGAGACAATATTTCTGATAACAGTTGTGCAGAACATTTTTTTGTAATTTTCAAAAAGTCTTGTTTCATTGATTATACTTTTTCTAGCACAATCTGTGCTTGAAGGTAGTCTGTTTAAGAGGGCTTAAAGTACAATGGAGGAATTATACACACTTTTATAAATTGCTATATTACAGTTAGGATGATGAATATGTTTCTTTTCTAGAAAAATTCCTATTTTGACTCTTTCTGTGATAATCCTGGTGTCCTTGGAAGACCATTTTTATTTCAGTTGAGATTTTAGCCTTGAATATTCAAATTAATTTACAAAGAACCATATCTGTCACTCTTATCAATTATTCTTCATGTGCCTAATTTTCCAAGTACTAAAATATGTTATTGTTTTCCCTCTGTGTATCTCCAGTATCTCCCTTAGAACTGTTTTCAAACTCATGGGAATTTAATTAAGATGGATTCCAAGTCACAGGAACATATAGACAGCCATATGTTGCAGAGATTAAAATGCGCTTGCAAGTAAGATATAAGAAGGCTGCAAACATTCTGAACTAAAGGAATTTCTTTGGTTGCTGCATATGCCTCACATAATTACCATTAAAATGTGTTTTATAATGTTATTATCCTTTTTTCTAGCTCGTTAGGAAAAGGCCAGGTCAGAGTTGCTGGTGGATTGCAATACCAATGCTTGGGCAACAGCTATTAAGTGGACTACCACAAAGGCAGAGCTGTAAAGCAGCATGCATTTACCTACCTAGTTCTTATTTTATGTATGTTATTTTTGAATATACCTTTGCAAAAGATATTTGAGGGAGAGAAATGCATTTGAGGAAGGTAATTCCCTTACTTAAATAAAACCAGATGAAATAAAGATGTTGTTTACTAGCTGGAGTATGCAAGTTTGGGAATTGGTTATTATTGTAACTGCAGTTCTGTACAATAGTGTATATTGAGTTTGAAACTAATTTTTATTACAACTAGCTGGAGTATTTCATCTGCCAAAATCACTACTGCACCTCTACCTGTTCACTAAGTGGTTATTTGAGTGAGATGCTTTGTTTATAGGAGCTTGTCTGTGATGGTGACATCACATTAGCTGATTTTTCTTGTGCATTCAAGGCATAATTCTGGAAAACTTCAACGGACAGAGCCTACAAAAAAACATCTGAGCAAGTTATTACCAAGCTTGGTTATTCTCATAGTGAAAATAGTCTCTTGCTATCCATTCTGAGCCTCTCTTCTTTAAACGAATACCTTTCATGCCCTGCCCTGGATCACTCTGTCTCAATGGGTCCCTAGCTGCAGCTACCTCAGGCTGAACTGGACTGGATCCCCCAGCCTCTCCTCATAGTGCAAGTGCTGGAGTTTCAATTACCCTGGGGTCTCTTTTCTGATCTTGCTCCAGTTTGTCAGTACCTTCCCCGTGTTGGGAGGTCCCTGCATTTGACCACCTGTGTGTGATCTAATCTATGTGTCATCTAAAGAGCAGGGGAATAATCACTTCACTCAGTATTGTGCCAGTGAAGCAGTTGATGGGCATTTTTTCCTGGGCATTTTTGCTGCTGGGGAATGCTGCTGACTCACACTCAGGAGTGCTGAGCTGCCCGCCTGGGGCTCCCAGGACCTCTCCAGCACAGCTATTCTCCAGCATGTGTTGCTGCAAGGACTTTATATTCCTGGGGAAGGATGAGCTGCAGGGTGGAGAAATGTTGGTGATATGACTTTGAAGGCCCAGCTAATCCATGTGTCTTCCAGGTGTCATAGAAACCAAAACTCAAAGTTTTTGGATGCTAAGGAAAATATTTTGAGTGGCATTTACTGATAGCATGTTGAGAATGTGATGAGAAATATGAATAGCTGAGTAGTGGTGGGTGGTTGAGATAAATAGTATTACCTGTGCCATGTCATAATGTGCACCTGTCTGCTTTGGAACAATGAGGACATTACTGCGTTTTTCCCTGGTACATGGTCCAGAAAACATGAAAGTATTAGCAGATCAGGGGTGTGATTGTCTGGGTCTAGTGGAAGGTCTGAATACTGTACTCTACTAGGAGAGTGCTTTCAAGGATTTAAGCATTTTTTCTAACCAATCTTTCAAAATGTGTTTTGTTTTAACTGTAGACATTGGCTCCAATATTGGTAAATATCAATGTTTGTAAATTGTCTTTCAAGGCCAATAAAAATTATTGTCCTTTCTCAAGTCACTTACTGAGCCAACTACATGATACTCTGTGAATCAGTAGGTGAATTTCCCATTCTCTTATAATAGATAGAAATTTCCTGTTGGTTTTCACATTGCCTTGTATTTTTATCTCTCTTTCTTTTCAAAATGGTGATTAATCGACCTACAGCTTTTAATATTCAAAGCTGCATGACTTCTTCTCATTATGCAATCAGTAAAATTAATGAACGACAGCTCTGCACCACCAGGAGGCCTAGCTGAATAGCAAAGGGACTATAGAAACAGGTTATTTGTGGGTCACTGACACAATGGATTTAAATTTATAGTACAGAATATTTCTCCTAATATAGAAAAATGTTAAGTGAATATTCTTGTGTTAATGAAAACTGTTAAATTTATGCTACTTCATATTTGGCATAATTTCAAAATGTCACAGCTGCACTTTGTTAATTTAGTTTTGAACTCATTTCGGCATGTAACAACAAGAAGAGAGAAATTAGGGGAACTTGAAATCTTGAAGAGTGAACCTGATGGATCTTTGAAGTGGCAGATCAGCTTGTATTAAGCTAGGGATCCGGGATATTCAGTGAAAATTCTTAAATTTTTCTCCTGTGGGTATTGCAGCAAGCCTTAAATCAAGATATACAGTTCATAGCTCTTTAGTTGAATCTGGGGCTGATTCTCAGATGGATGGAAATGATCATTTTCCTCAGCATTTCTGTATAGCACCTTCAAGTTAAGTTTCACAGTTAGTGAAAAATGAATGTGAATGGCGCTCTCACGTTCACATACATGGTTCTAAATGCGCTACTCTAGACACATAAACCATAAATTCTGTATTGAGCACAGCTGAAATTAACCTTATGTAGCATCATCATTATTTTGCCTTCTGCCACATGACAGAAGGTAACAGTCTGTTCCCATGTGTTGGAGTCATTACTCACCACAGATGTACATAGATGAAGGGTGATGTGATACAAGATGCCAGCTCCAGAAGAAAGCCAAATTGATCATCGGATTTATCAGTCTGCATGGTGTCACTGAGTTTGCTACTCTAAAAGTGGGTTAGATGAGCACAGGTTCTAGTGATAAGAACAGTATAATGGGAGCATCAGAAATGTGTTCTTTTAGAACACAGGGAAGTATTCAGGTTACCTTGAGAATATTTTGATATAACAAAAGACGGCCTGGAAAAGTGAAAAGGAGGTACTTAGGATAGTCTAAGAAGAAAGGAGAAATCTCAGGGAACTGCTGAGAAATCACTTTTCTTGCAGTGACGCTCTCTTTGGCATTTAGCATATTAAAGACAAATGAAAAAAAAAAATTACCATCATTGGAGCTCTGCTATCTTCCAAAGGAAAAACTAACAAAATAACAAAGTGGACCTTTTTTATGGGAAGAGAACCTACTTTCTCAGCACAGAAGCAGATGTCCCTGCTTGTGAAAAAAAAGGAATAAATTAGCCACTATGTAAAACATCAAAGAAGATTAATTGCTACTAGAAGATTTAGGATTATTTATGATGGAAGAGATTACCTTGAAATTTCATTTCATGGGAGGGACATGTGGAGCTCTTGTATGCTACAGCAGTGGATGGGTGATTTTAAGGAGCAGGGATAACTAGAAGAAAAAGGGAAAAAGGAGATAACTATACAAAAAGTGAAAGAAAATAATCCTGAAGTCATGTACTTTGTAGTCAGTAAAATGGGTTTTTTAATTTAGTTATGATTGGGAGCCAAGCACATGCAGATATTTGAATTTGAGTCATACTCATCTGTTAAAAATCCCTCATCCATTTACTGTCTTGAAGGTATCACAGAGCTACGATCAGAGACCTTAGAAGACCTCTCATCCTGCTCTAATGCTGATCTTTTCCCTAGAAAATGGAGTGTCAATAGGCATAATCAAGGAACTCTAATGGCTTCTATTTTAAAAGTTCCTTTTGACACAAAATGATAAATATATATTTTAATATCACATATTCTCTTAAGACTTACTAATCTTTTACATAAAGGCCTCAGTCTTAAAAAATTGCTGTCAGATTTACAATTCCTTGTTTCCATTAATCACCAAGGGATTAATTCTTTTCAGGATTGCACTCAGAGTGATGAAAATAAATTGAAGCTGTGAGTTTGAAGTCTGAGAACTAATAAGTTTTATCTCCTACTACATTTCAGTAAACAAAACTATATAAAATTTCCACTTGAGCTAAGAGAACGTGTGTAAATTCTCTTTTTAAACTTTTTCTTCTATTTTTTAAAATGTTTTGTCACTGAACTAAAAAATTTGGAAAATCAGTCAAGGTCAAGTCAAATCAGAATTTGACAATTAAATGAATACCTTTACTTGAATCAATGAAGTATTACATATAATCGGAAATGAAAGCTGAAATTTTCCAACTATTGAATCCTCCTAACAATTTTTATTTCTTTAGATTGGTTTTAAAAACAGGAAGAGTCACTTTAAGATATGCATTTTAACTTTTTCCTTATGAAAAATATCCTAAGAAGAGTTCTGGACATTGATGACTTATACTTCCGCTTATATTGTCTTTACTGTAAGCTGCTGTAGAATTTGAACATATTTTTTCTTCTCTCTTTGCAAAATAATCTTTCTCTATGAGGGAAAAAAGAATTCCTGGATCTCCAACTTGATCCAGTTGTAAAACTAGGTGATTCAAATTCAGTGATCCTTTTTTGGGAAGGAGAACATCCTGATCTCCTTTGTAGCAATTCCATTGCTAGTCAATATAAAACACATAAATAATCTTTTCTTAGAAAGAAACATTTTCTTTTTCTTAGGAAGAAACATTTTCTTCTTGGAAAAGAGAAGGGATTGTGCATCCTTCTGTTAAACCAGAAAAACTCATAGCCTGGAGGCATAACATGCTTTTTGGTATTTAGGAATCTGGTCGGGTTCTCAAATACGTGATCCGTAGCTTCTCCTTTGCTTCAGCATCATTTTAAAGCGAGGCTGAATTGGGCTTTGGGTTCTAAAGAGTGAGAGAGTATTAAAAGGACTTTTTCCTTCTGACTCAGGGCTGCACAGGCTGTGTGAACAGGGGCAGTGTGTCCCAACAGCCTCCTCTACAGCTGGATCCAGTGACTAGGCTCCAGTCTAGTGGCTCCTTCCTCAGCCAAAATATGGTGTAGATCCAGTCCTGGCACCTGAACAATTTCTCAAGACTGGTTTTTGGAGAGTGTTTGTTTATTGGGTCTGAGTGCTTGTCTTCACTCATCCACTTTGCAAGGTGTCAGTCACGAATGAGATAGTAAACATGAAAGTTAAGAAAAAATATGGAAACTTCTGTCACTCTCAATAAAGGAGGAAACATTCCTTCTCATCTCTCCCATTTAGAAATGGTAGTGGTAGGGAAATAGCAGTAAGTGTAGGAATATTGTTTTCTCCTGCTCTTCTGCTTCCTTAGTAAGCTGGATGTAGAATCAGGACCATTTTCCTGTACATAAAATTACAAAAATTTTCCTAACTTTCATATGATATTTTAAATACAAAAAAAAAAAAAAATTAAAAATCATTCTTCCTGGCCTTTCACTTATTTTTTAAATATCTCTAGAAAAAGATAAAAGACACAATGTGACCTAACTTATAATTTCAGAAATTGCTTAATTTTGCCACAGTTATAAAATGAAGAATTCCTTCCAGAAAATGTTCCCTAGAGCACAGCCAATAAAAAATAAATAATTTGTTTATATAGATGTTTACACAGTGTAAGGTTATAAACTAGTTTAATTTAATTAAACAGTGGGAGAGGAGAATACTGACATATCATGCATAAACTTCCAACCTCTGACCACCCACACTCAGCACTGCACATACACCAAACTTGGTCAGCTCTATAATTTGTGGCTTTCTCTTTCTCAGAAAGAAATGTGCAGCAGAGGCCATTTTCCATCTTTCTATAGCATATGCTTATGTTAACAGGTTTATATTATCTAACATACAAAGACAGCAAGAAATGCCAGTGCAGCCTAGGAATGAGCAACACCATAGACAGGACTAGTTAGAAAATCACTGTAGAGATTAGTGATCTGGAAATGATTACAAAGGATTGGATTACACAGGAATGTACTTACCTTAACTTCAATTTTGAGGTCTTTGAAAGGTTCCAAAATTCAGATGATTTTTGATCAGAGGTCCTTGTTTGCACATCTACACGACAGATGCCCAAATATAGAAGCACAAAGAATAGATACAGAAGTTTTTTAAGAACCTAGTTGATTGTGTTGAGGACAATAACCTAAGCTTCTAACTCCTCTCTGTTAGTCAAGAGAAGGGAAAAGTAGTCAGAGCTTACTGAACAGAAAATCAGGCAATAATTATGGGTGTGAGAATATCCAAGGAGTAGATTATTTGCAATCTGTAAGCAGCTCTAAGTTTTAGGTATTATTTATCAAAGTTACACTGTTACATTTTTGTCAACAAAGCAGACAATGTGTTTGAAAGAGAGAACACAGCTCGTAAAGCTTAAAGTTAGTGAAAATAAATTAAAATTTTGCTGTCTTAAAGGAGTATGCAAAACAAATTGATTTCCAGTAATACTGTTGAAGTAGAAAGGAAGAATATTCTCCATTTAAAAAGCAAAAGCTGAAGTGCTCAGTTGATGTCATGTCATACCAGCTTGGTGTAGATAAGTGCATTATGCACGTTATAACGGGCAGAGCAGGTTAGTTTTCACTTGTTGCAGGGTCTTTAGGCCTCTGGGGAGATGTCCAGTGATAGACTGTTACAAAATGTCATCTGACAGAAGACAGAAATGCTCCTTGCCTGTGGAACCTGATGCACTTCTCCTATCTGAGACATTCAGAAAACTATGCAAAAGAAAAGAAGGCAGAATCAGAGGAGGAATAAGAGAAATCAAGATGTTGATCTTGTCAAAATATGCAAGGAAGACAGTGCAGGAGATTTTGCTTATACTCACGTTTAAAAAGGTTCAGCTATAAGTTGTTAAATTCTGGTTATCAAAAGGGAGAACATATCCCACAATACATGACTGGCAGAAAACAAGGGGCTTGTTACTCTGACAGTTGATCTACTCAGTATTTTTGTGTCTTGCTCCTGAACATTTAAGTACTCATGGCATGGAAAGAAATGTACAGACCTATCTTGTAAGGTGTTTTTTGCTAAAACGTACTTCCAAAGGGTGTTCAGCTATTCTGAATTGTGAAGTATGTAGAAGCAACAGGTGGTCTCACACCACTCTGAGTGTAGAGGTCAGTGCCACAAAATCAATGACAGTACATTACTGCTAGTAAGAAAAACTTGTAAAAAATCTTGGCCAGAGATGCACATTTGAAATATCCATGGAGATTAAGCTATTTTCTTAGCCCTCTGAGTGTTTGGTCTTGTTAATGCAGTAATAAGCGTCAAAAAGCCTTCCATTTACCAGTGGATCATTTGGTGAATATCTATCTTAAGGACTCTTAAGAGATTTTCTTTACTAACAGACATAAGGTGTTGGTATATTGTTTTAAAGCAATAAAGGACTTCAGGGCCAAATACAATCTGGCTGCACAATGTTGTTATTTACTTGCTAGAGTTCTTTCCTGACCACCTTTGAACAACGCTATTTTTTTAGAAAATTTACGTTTTTATTTCTGTGAGAAGTCTATGAAACTTAGCACTCTTTCTGTCAGAGGAGACAGCAGAGCATTTTGATCAGGGGTTGTTGAATTTGCGAGTGCAGTGAGAAACTCTTAGTGATGTGAAACTATGCAAGCTGAAATTTAATAGACTAAGAAAAGTACAATATAAATCCAAACTTATATAAGCTAGGACAGAATGTATTATGACTTTCAGTAACAGTAATGAAGGGGCTGCAACCTCTGTATGAGGAAATCCTGGAACTATTCAATACAGGAAACTGAACTGAAAAAGAGAAATAAACAGGGAGTTTTAGAAGAAAAATCCTCTAACCCCTCTTCATTTCATATCCCTTATCCTTCCACTTCCAGATGTTGGAGGAAGTAGGCTTGATGTGTCCAGTCTGCCTTAGTTAAGCAGTTTAAGAGTAAATTGAATTTTCTTTTATGATATATATTCAGCCTTATTTTTATTTTAGCCTCTTTATGAGGCTGCATATTGCAATGCAATCCCTCCTTCATGTTAAAGGAAGGTGCATATATAACAAATCTAGTCTCATAAGGAACTTACTCTAATGGAAAAATGGTGACTGCAGGCTTCTGTAAGGCTCATATATTTAAAAAAGCAGCTTTGAGTTGAACTGACTTGAATTAAGTGTTTTATTTTAACAAAGAAAAGAGAAACAGCTATTTAAAAATACTTCGTGTTTACAAATGTGTAAATATACAATGTTTCATTGTTTTGATTTTGTTAAATTGGTACTAGATTAGTAAACTGGATCTGGAACTTGATTACAATATATATCACATCTTTGATATTGATGGGTAATGTAGTAATAGAATTAGAATTTCTTAGGCAGTCTCTGTTCACCTATTTTGGAACTTTCACAATACATCCGTTAAATAAATATATACATGGGTACTTGCACTGACAAGAAGGATAATTTTCATAGAGGGGCCCTGAACTCTGGTTTTACACTTCGTAGAGTTAATGCTTTCCTTTTTGAACATTTAATTTGTGGACATTCCATATTGTTTGGGGTAATACTACCAGGATCTTGGTACCTCAGTTTTCTGTTTTTAAAATATGTATGTTGGGTGAGAGGAATTTCTCAAGCCAGAGACTATCAAATTCCAGATATTATGGTTTCCCAGTTTTCACTGTGTCTGAGCTTTGTTGTTCATGATGACAGTTAATAATTCAGTGTCCATTATATGCTATTTATTGATTAGCACAGATCTCTTCTATTAAAAGAGAGTGAGAATTCCTTGTCTAAGTCCATCTGACATAAGATTTTCCCAGACACTTCCATGAACAAATATGATCCCATTTTTCATAAAAAGTGAATAATGACTTTGGACTGCAGCTCAGTTTTTAGTAGCCATGTTGGGGCATGCTTTCCTACCTCCAGACCAGCTATAATAACAGCTAAGAGGAGGTTTTGGCTTTGGCTCAATTTTAATGTGCATTATCAAGACCATTAGAGGGAGGTTGTTTCTCCTTCTGCCATCAAGATCCTAAGCAACAACATAACCAATGACTAACGCAAGAGGACAATTACTGGTTTCATCAGCTGTCAGTTGAAGCCATATGGTCCAGACACTAGAAAGGTGCTAAGTGATGCACTAGTAATTCAGATGCAGATGAAACCTCTTTTATGGTATAACCTTCATGCAGGGAAATTATACTTGTTTTACAATTAAATCAACACATTCATTTGTGTGTGAGTGAATGACTTTTCTGGGGTAAAGATTAATGTGTCAAGTTTTTCAGTCTTGGTAATAAAGTAATTTTAAAATATGACTCTTTTTTTATCGTATGCATAGTATTTTTAAAATCTGATTTTTTTTAGTATCAGAGGATGTTAGGTTTTAGTCTTGGCAATGAATTAAGGAAGAAAAATATGAACAAATGTGAGTCAGGTTAGACATTTTTCACCTGCTGCCTTTGAAGAAAAGAAGACCTAGTAGTGTGGTTTGAATGTTTTTGTATTCTTTGTTCCTGACAATAAAGTCCTTGATAGTTACTCAGGATAATAAAAGTACATACTGCCTTGAAGATTATTAATCCCAAAGCAGTAACTACTCTAGAGAAAAGGGAACCCAGCAGTTAAGGACAGAGTTCTCATTGGCATAAGCAGTACAACAGGAAATTTTTCATTTACTCTGTTAATTGAAAAAGGTACTTAACAGCAAACCCAACTGTATCCCAACGACTTTTGTATCTTCTAATGGAAGATTTCCAGTGCAGAGCTTCAATGCAGTTTTTTAATGCATTGGTAAAGAATTCTCTCTAAGTCCATGTTGTTTTATTCTATATGCTTTTTCTATGTGCATTTTCACATGTCAAAGGCTATACACTGTCATATAGCTGGTGTGTGGGTTAGGCTAAAAGAGCATAAAGACCTCTTACTGTAGCAGCCAAATCCAAAGGGCAGCCTCAGCTCTTCAGAGGGGGGTCAAAGAAAAGCCTTTCCTCTGCATTTAATAGAGTAATGGCAACATTTTTTCCAACTGGGTCTTGCTGATGCTCCTGCCCCTCTCCTTTCCTCCTCGAAGCTTCCCATGCAGCTGATCATTTTTATTTTGACTAGAGCTTCCTATCACTTTCTCAGTTAAAAATGGAAAAAAAGAAATCCTCTATCCATTATAAGGCAGATCACTTCTTAACCTCTCTCTGGGTGGAAAGTTGACCACTAATGCTGTGTTATTCTGTACTTGTTGGTTGCTTATCAGTCTTCTCCTTACTTTCCATGTTGAATCTATAGGGCAGCCACATTACTGATGGCTTGAAAGCTTAGTCTGCTGATGAATGTGCCTTTGGGGAAGATAGTGTGCTTTCTGAGCCTGGGAAAGGCTCTGAGTGTGTCTGGGGAAGTTATGAGAAGAGAAATTAGTGAACAGGAAAGCTAAGGACCTTAATGTAACTTTAATGTATTGCATAGTTTCTGTGTGTAAATGTCTGGGCATCTTTTCTTTGTGTAGAGAATGCATAATTGTGAGCTTAGCATTTGAATCATTTTCCCCTCAAGGAAGCCCTAAAGGTTAAAAGCTTGAGGGGGCTGGAAAATGTTTTTATTGTCTCTGATCTACTACTTCATGGTGTTTAAAGTGACACCATCCCACCAATATTAAATATCACTAGAACAAAATTTCTTGTGTTTTTGAGTTTGGGATTTTTTTAACCGTACATTCAGGAGATATAAATAAGAAAGAGAAAAAGAAAACAAGTTTAATGCTGTCAACATTAAGTGTATTTTACTTTAGGGATAAATTTTTACACCTTGAAAAAAGAGTGCCACCAAGGTGTTTGGAAAATGACACATTCAATGTCTTCTTCATTCATCAAAGTGATTTTTGAAGTATGAGATGGCCCAACTTAATCTCTGATGTAAATCTAGTGAGTTTAGGAAGGAGAGTGAAACAGTAAAAAAAAAGGAAAGCAAATGGTAAAATCAGCCCACATTTTCATACTTCAACTTACTGTTGATTCATTTCTCAGTCCAAATTAATAAAAGTGGAAATACAGGAACAAAAATGCTAAATTGGCTTTAGATTGTTCTGATTACTATCAAAACCAATTCTGTAGTAATTATGTATCTTGATCATCCAGGGTATTTTAAAACAGAGACAGCAAGAGCAAGTCTCAAATTTGTGTCAGGGGATATGCCTTTCTATCATGAGAATTTTGGTTTTGCCTGGGTATACTTTCTTTTAAAGTGAGGCATCCACCAGAAGTGTAATTCCTAGTTTGTGGGGCAGCAGAAATAAAATTCCCATTTCATAAACACTTGTGGGAGCGAAAATCCAAACATTTACTTGTGCCAAAGCTGCTGAAACCTATTCTAGTGCAAACTTCTAGCTGTTGGCTTAAGGTTGTCATAGATTTAGGAGCTGAATCAGTCCTCATTGATCACCGTGCAAGTTCTTTTCTCGAGTTACTGTTCAGAGTGAGAGCTCTCACTTCTGTCCTACTGGTCTCATTGACAACAAGACAGACTTAATGAGAAGTGTTTAGCCTAGATGACTACAAAAGGATTTCCTCTGACCAAAACTTCAGTGTGGGTGTGACTCTGCAGCTAACTACAGGCGTGGAAACAATCCATATACTCTGGAAAGACCTCATTACTCTTGGTTCAGTCTGACACGTTCCACTCACTCTCTCACTTCAACCAGCTCTCAGAATGGAGCTCAAACCTGTGTAAGCAAAGTGGTTCTGCACTACTAAAATAGGGCCACACACTGTCAGGCTTACAGCAGTTTCAGCATTACTTTGAACTTCAGTGCCTCTTCAACCTTAAACCAGCAGTAACCTTGGACGTTGCTTGCTACTTGTTGATGCCCACATTGAAATGAGTGGCATCTTGTAGCTCCTCCTCTGGTTGAATTAATCACTCTGCCTTTAAAAGCTGGAAATTATGGTATAGTACAACATATGTAATTCTGTTTTGCTCCTGAAAATCACAATGCTTCTAAAGATGATTCTATGATGAAACCAGCAGACCAAGCCCAAATTTACTAAAAAATACCTACGTGTGATAGCTAGACACAGAACCTCCTCCAACACATTTGAGATCAATTTCAGTCTTGCTATGTTGTGCTTGCAGAAACATGCTTTCTTTTTTCATTTTTCTTTTTTCTTCTCTTCTCTTCTCTTCTCTTCTCTTCTCTTCTCTTCTCTTCTCTTCTCTTCTCTTCTCTTCTCTTCTCTTCTCTTCTCTTCTCTTCTCTTCTCTTCTCTTCTCTTCTCTTCTCTTCTCTTCTCTTCTCTTCTCTTCTCTTCTCTTCTCTTCTCTTCTCTTCTCTTCTCTTCTCTTCTCTTCTCTTCTCTTCTCTTCTCTTCTCTNTCTCCTCTCCTCTCCTCTCTTTTTCTTTAGTAGTATAAAAACATCAGATTTTTGTGAATTTAAATCTAGTAGGTTATGAACTGCAATTGAACTATCAGTAGGATGGTTACTGAGGCAGTCACAATGGACAGACAGATACTGATAGGCAAATTGGTGGAAACTCCTGAGGGTATTTAATGAGCTTCAGCACACTTCAATTAAAAACTTACCTGTGGCTTATGATGGTGGTTTCATTTTGGCTTGACTTGGGCTTTTTCCCCTCATTTGTATCTGACTCTCAAACTTTTATCTTGAGCAAGTCTTCCCTGCTCCTGATCTGGCTCCCAGTGTCAGTCCTTACACCTGACTTTGTTGCTGCTTCTGCTCTAGTATTAATGTTTATTCCACCTTTCTGCTCTGACTCCTGTCCTGAGTCCTGTGCCTGCTTTGGTTCCTGCCCTTCCTCCTTCTGACTTCCTGCCTATTTTTTTTTTCCCCACGTTTTTTTGGATCTAGTCTTTAGACAACAGAGCTGCTTTGACCCAAGTTTGAAGACCAAGGAAATAACCTTTGGGCAGAACAAGTGCATACCAATATCTGCTTGATGATTTGCCAGAACAGGGTGTAATGGATACCTTAGATGATTCTGTGTGGTCTCTGGTGACCTGTTTTATTTGAACACAATCATAGCCTTCTTACATCCCAGCGAGCTTAAAAAATGTCAGCAGTGCTAGAGGGAATATCTCATGATGTGATCTGAGGCAGCTGTAGTTGTAAATGGGGTCAGATCTGTTCCTGCATATTAATCTCTTCCTGATATTTCTGTCAAATCTGCAGAATGACAACATGCTGGAAGAAGTGAATGGTAGATCACAGACAAAAAATTTAACCCCCCTGTACCCTGATAGGACTCCTTCTCCTCCAGGGCTGATGGCAGTGTATGAGCAGAAGAAGGGAAATTGTGCTGCTGCAGGTAGGCTTGAAGACAGCAGTATTGAAGACCTCTTTAGAAGTACTAAATCTTCATAATAGCAAGTGCCTGAAGCTGCGCAGGCTATTAAGACCTCACAAGTCA
Organism: Callaeas wilsoni; assembly: GCA_013398955.1. NCBI lineage: Eukaryota > Metazoa > Chordata > Aves > Passeriformes > Callaeidae > Callaeas > Callaeas wilsoni. The sequence goes on from VWPU01003723.1 coordinate 72,859, forward strand.
CAAATTGTGCTATGTACTGGCCACTCTCCAAAAGCGTATGGAAAAGACGGAGGCACAAATCTGTTACTGTAAGAGTTTTGCTTGCATGTCCACTTGCTCAATTAGCATGTGAAACCTTGGAGAGCCAAGGCAGGGAACTCAACCCCAGGTGCCTTAACTTTTCTCAGTGTTTCTTGGAGTTGTTACAGCATGGGACTCTTTTTTAAAATCCATCCCATCTAGCTGATGGGCCTGAAATACAGTGCACCAGGAGAACCAAAATAAAAGCTAAAAGCTATGGACAGTGCAGAACAAACTATATTTAAAAAGGAAGGTATTATTCTCTCATCCATGTGCACATATAAAGAAAATGACTAAGTGCAGGGAACACAGTGGGGCAACTATAGAGTATAATCACTAATAAATAGCAACCATCTTTATCTCTTCTGAGAGATCAGACACTTTCACCTGACACAGATAAAACTCCTGCTTATGATGTAGCAATACCTATGCCACCAGTGTTGCTATGGTGTTGTATTATAGGTAAAGTTGCTGTATTCATAGGCTGTATCAGAAGAGGGACAGGACTCAGACAAAGCTTTGGCAGCTCAAAAAGTTTTGGAAAAAAAATTTCTATAGGTTATTCCATGTCCTTAGAGAGTAGGAGGTAGTTTTCACTGCATATCTCAAGATGAAACTTCTTGAAACAAAATGTAGTGCAACATGACAATTGCTACCGTAACAGACTTTGGTGCTACAGCTTTGAAAATAGGATTCAATGGTTCATGATTCTGAATAATTTAATTTGTTGCAGACAGTGACTATTGGCGTTCTGAAGCATGAACTTAGAAATCACTTGAATCAGACATTTAATTCAAGCAACAGGAACTGGGATTGTTGTCTTTGTTAAAACTGCCAAATTAAGGTCAGGAAAAACACCTTAATGGGGCTAATCCTAGGAACCCTTTCTCTTGCCCCATTTGTCTAGGGGATTATATGGTCCATGGCTTTAATGAGATAATCATAATTGTTCGAGTTTCTTTGTTGGGGTGATATTCACCCTAAATGGTCTTTCAATTCCAATTATAGATATTAATACGGCAGTTAAAAGTCAAAAAGTGCTTCAGGTTAGTGCTTTGTCTATCTTATACAGTACCAACCAAAAAATTGCTCTGCCAATTCCAATGAGAGGTGTTCAGACAATGGCTAAAGGTCAGGAGAAATGCTTCCATAGAACAAATTGAGTTAGAAGGACAAGCAGCTATAAATAACACTTGGTAATGTTTATATCCTTTTAGTTTAAGAGATATGAGTACTTAATTGGAACATTTTGAATCACGTTAATTCCTCTTAAATAAAGAATCTTTACTCAGATTTAAGGGGAACAGATTGTCTTGCTCTCCTTCTCTGAATTACAACTTCCATGCAACTGGAGGTTCCTCCATCTACTTCTCAAATTCCTTCTATCACTAATTGCATGAGCAAATCCTTCTGTTGCTGCATGCCCAAGATGACAGTAGGCAGCTGTCTATCTTGGGTTTTCATCTTTGAAATCTTTGAAAATTGAATATAAAGTAGGAAATAGATCACAGATAGAGCTGGTTTGCTTTATTTTTGGAAGTATCTTCATATTTTCAACGTACAGCTCTTTTCTGTACAATTGCACTTAGGCTGGAGTAGTGATTGGATAGTGCCCTCACACAAGTCCCATTAGCTGAAATCACATTTGAGTTTTTCAGAGCCCAAAAACAGGATTGTGGGTGCTTCTTTTCATAGCTGATCATACTTGTGAAGTGTGATGTGATTAACAGGTCTGGTGACACCTTTACTATGCGAATCTGCTTCAACCTGGTTTGGAGTTGCTGTTTTGTGAAGTCTCTTGAGATCACGGTCTGTCACTGTCTTTGCATCATGAAGGAATTTGTTTACCAGACACAAATTTTAGTTTACTGGTGTCTCCCTGTTGCAGATGCACAGAAGTAGTAAGAATATAATTCTCATTGGTCAAGTGCTGAGTAGTCCTTACTTGTACTCTACTGCTTCCAGCGCATACAGCTAAAATGTGTGTTCCCCATCTCTTGTTAAACCAATATGCCCTTGTCTTATATTAAAACTTCTACCAATTTAGAAGTTGGAGGACAGTGCTAACAGCTCTGAGTGTATTGTGATATGAGGCCCAGGGGCAACAGTGCCATCATCCATGGATATCATACAGTTGAAATAGAAGTGACAGGATCTCCATGTCTGAGTTAGCAAAATGCTGATTAAACAATTCCAACTCCCTTATCCCTCTTGCAACTTCCCATTTCACAGCCAGTTAACTCCAGCGATTCACTGGCTGTGGAGAGTATCTGTTCTCAAGTGCAAAGGATAATTTTTTTTAATATCCAGCCTTCTATGCAACTTGTGGCTTTCATCAGGCAATATAGTACTTCTGCAGTGGGTGACACTAGAAACAAAGTCTTCCTGCTGCAAGGCAGTTAAGCACAGTTTGAAAGGCTTCATAAACTTTGGGCACTGATTCAGTAACTTGGGTTTGTACTCAGACTGCCCAAGAGAGGAGGCAGAAACACCCACAGAATGACCTCAAGGTTCATTTTACCTCTCTATAAACTCTGTGTTTTCTCAAGAAGTGCAATTTTACAAAGTAGGAATAATTTTGACTGGAGTAAAGATATTGACAGACAGTAGATCTATGCCTTCTACACTGTCTTAAATTATAACACATTACTCATTATCTGTCTCAGTTCCAGCACTTGCATTCTCAGGAGTTTTTCTTAATCAGCTCAAGGTGAAGACGAAAAACAGAGCTGCACTTCAAAATTGTATATATTTTCTAAATTTAAATCACCGTTTCATCCTTTTTCCTATGATTGGGATTTTAAAACTATTTTCTAATCAATGATTCTTCTAATTGGAAATATGTTTATATATACACAGAACTAATTTCATGTAGCTATTTGCAGCATCATAAGGACATCCAGGACAGATTTTTCTTTTGGTTTTCCCCTCTTGTGGATACAAAAGCAGTTCTTTAGAAAACCGTGACAAAAGTACCTTTGATTTTATGACCACAGATTCAAAAGGATGAGGAAGACCATGGAGTCCTGAGGTTCAGAGGGCACCCCCTTGCTTTCTAAATTCCTTATGGAGCTTAGGTGTGTCTAGGTCCGATCTTAGTCTCAGACTTGCAAAACTCTTTATCTCTAATAGATTTTTCTATACAAAGTTTGTAATAATTAATATTGAGTAGCTACCTGGATTACTAATGTTTCATTATTAGTAATTCAGGATGCTGTCAGTCACTTACGAAGGATCTGTTCCAAGTAAGGGATAGTTACCTGGTGTGCAATCTGTCTGCAATTCAGGGAAGGCTCAAATTGGGCTCATCCTGGTGGTAATATTTATAGACTGGAGTAGTTGTCTGTCAGTCAATAGTATAGACAAGATAGATGTCTTCATTTTAGCTCTGGTATCTTGTTCTGCATGTTGGTTATCTTGCATCCAGCTTGCAGATTCACCATAGGACATGAGGATTTCTTTGCCTTTAGCATTTTGCTTTTTTTGGCTCTCTGGAGACTGGGATGTGTCCCAGAGAGCAATGAAGAGCATGGAACTTTGTGAAAGGTCTGAAAAATCAAGACTGTCAGAAAGGAAAAATTGAGGGAATCATTCACAAGTGGAGAAGTGCAGCATTGCATTTAATCTCACAGGACACTGTTCATTGTACCAGTTGCAAGCAGTATGTTAACTGTCTGGAGAGCTGCCGGAATGGAGAATCCCATTCGTCTGACATGGGGTCAAAAGAAATTATATTATATACATTAGAAAATGGAGAAACATAGCTGAAGAGACTTATTAATTGAACACTCGTCTCTTTACTCCTTGTTTCTGAACTGTACTTGGCTAAAGTGTAGACCAAAATTTACACCTGCCTGACATATAGATGGAGTTCACTCTACTTTTTATTATTCTTATTTTATTATTTCAGCTGGAAATACTGTCTCTCACATGAAAAGACTATAGTAGGTTTACTGCCTTTGCATATATAACAGAAGACTCTCCACAGATCTCAGTCCTAGTCTTATATTTTAAAGAATAGTGGAATAATGTCAGTACTTTAGAGACTGGGATTTAAGTGCAATCCTTTTGATTGCAAAACATCTCTCTCTTTTGGCAAAGTCAGTCATGGGACAAATACCTCCTGTGCATTTAGAAAGGAATATTTCAATCTATTCCATCTACTAATGGAATATTTCCTTATAACTTCATACATTTAGTCATTATATGGAGCAATAAAATTACACGCTTATTCTTTGAACCTATTAAGGCATTGTACTTTTATGTGTATGTGGAGGTGGGTGAATACTGAGATAACATTCTTTAGTAAATCAAAAGTATTTATGCTGCGTGTTCTTGTTCTACTGAGCTCATGTCGTATCTCTTTGAATAACACATTCAGTGTGAAGAAAGATTTATTTGAGCTGACAAGGATGCAGGTAAAGATCCTCCCAAAGAATTAATGTGAACATCTGAGCACCTGTGAAGTGTTTCACTTGTGTGCTAGCCACTGTCAAAGTGCAGGTTTCTCTTGCCCTCTGTACACACTGAGAAAAAGAATAAAATAAGATTCTTTAAATAATGGATATAAAAATGCCCTCTTACCCAGAAGTTCAGCCTTTCATTTCATATTTTTATCTGTTTCATCTGAAATTGACTTTATTATATAAGTGTTCCATAGAATTGCAATAGAAAGTGTATTGTTTTGATTTTATCCTAGTACGGGTGCTATCATTAGAAAAAGTATTTAAATGTGACAGTGAAAAAGGAAAATATAAAACTACAGTTTGCATTTGGAAATAGCATACTGAATTAGTTACTGTAGAATCAGGCAAGTCTTTATTGTTTAAGCCCATAGGAAAAAAAAAGGGACCATCACAGTGCAAAAGAAAAATTACAGTTCAAAATTGCCTTGTAATCCTGGAAAGTAAGTAAAGTTTGCCTTTACCATTTGTTAAGTTTCTATTTTGAAAGATGGGATACTTTATGTTGCAATTTTTCCCTTGTAATTCCTACTTAGAATAAGATATAAACCACGTCAGTCTTTAAAAGCAAAACCAAAAAAACCCTCTTTAATGTCTAATGATTCTATTCCTTTTAAAATCATTTTTTGTCATGATGCTGTCCATTTTCATAAAGAAGACACAAAATTATGAGGTGAATATGAGCTAATTGATTGTTCTCAAAATGCAAATGTCCTTGATTTGAAAGTCGTATGTGGCAGTTGCTCTGGTTTTAAAGCTGCCTTGGCATATAAGCAAGAAGGTACAATCAGTCAAATAAGCTGAGTGCAACAGCTCCTCGTTAAATAAGACATTTTTCTCTTTGACATCCAAAGTTTGCTGTGCTGTGGAGTGGAAGTTTATGATAACAGTGCAGAACACGATGTTAAACCCAAAAGTTTTAATACTTTTAAGTTGTGATGGTGATGAAACATAGTCAGGTCTTCATGTGCCTCCTCCTCCATGCCCTCTCCCTTGGCATTGTCTCTGATGGGCAATATGATTTGCCCTGAGATAAGTACTCCAGGTGGGAGCTGTCCTAAGATAAGATGACCAGGTAGGGAATTGCAGAAGAAACTCTCCGGGATAATTGCATAATTAATACATTTCAGAGATGGGGGAGCTGTGATAATTACAATTGACTTTGGCACACCTTGGCCTACAAAAGGGCATAAAATGCTGCTGGAGACTGGGCCAGCTGGGGCAACTGGTCTCCCAAGGCTGCAGGCAGCCTCCAGGTGGATCCCTCCACTGTGGCAGGAACACCTTCAGGGTAAGTCCAGCCCAAAGATGGTCAATACGTACTTTTGGACAGATGAGTAAAACTGCTAAGATCCAGTCATATGTGGAGATAAACTCCTAAAGTAGCTCCACAGGTGCTCTATTGCTTTGAAATTGTCAATTCCGTAAGGCCAAAGACTTGTACAGATCTAATCAAACCTGCTTGTGTTATGACCCTTTAGACCTGCAAACGTTATATACTGCATTGGCAATATTTAGATACTGTATTAGCAATAAATATAACCATAATCGTTTGCATAATCAGTGTCATATTTCTCATGCCTGACCAACAGTCTTCTCTCTACTACTCTGGTACGTAAATCCCAGCAGTTTGCTTACTGTCTCCAAAGATGGTCCGAATGTGGGGTTTTGTTTGTTTCAAACTAGCACATAATCAGAGGATAGCGATCTTTGTAAGGTTTCTTTTGCACACCTTCTATTTTGTTTTCAGCCTGAATGCTGACTCAGCTTGCTCAGAGACTACTGGAAGGCAAGCCATGCACAGTCTTATTGCCTCTCACAGAAGTGTACCATGTAAACATGGGATTTAACTTTGTGCTTTCCAGAGTCAGTTGCAGAACTCCTTGACAGACATTTTCCGTGGGGCAAACGCTGATGGACAGTGTCATAGAAATAGCAAGAAATTGATTTAGCTTCCAGGGCACTTTAAGTAATTTGGTCAGGGAGAAACTTAAAAACAGAAGTGAAATTCTGTATGATAGTCCAGCAGATTTTAAAGTGATGGGTAATTTGGAATGTGAACGATGTCATAATTTCTGACATGAAAACCAAGACATGCCCTTGAAGATTAACAAACTTGCACATATCTTGTCGGTGCATACAAGTTGGCAGCAGCAGCTTAAGAAAAATCAGGTAGGAGTTTGTGTTTTTTTGGATTCATGTGGTTTTGGTGTTTTTTACAGTGACAGCTACGTGTCATTTCAAGTTCCTGAGGCATTCCAGTAATATAAAATAAACAGCTAAATTATAAAATTGCTTTTCATGAATTTGGTGATAGTTTAAATTCAATAAGTTGTTCAGTTCTCCTTTGGAAAATGCAAGGATTCTTTTCAAACTGGAAAATACATCTGAAAAACAATTACATCTATCTTTTAGAAATTACATTCCTACACACGACTAGGTGTTGTTCTAAAGTTCTCTATGTACAAATGGATATAAATATACCTACCAAAAAAAATGTATTTAAATATGGGTTAAGCTATTTATGTGACTATTTCATAATAGGTGACCTAAAATAATAAAAAGTGTCAAATAGAGGCTACATGAATGAATGCTACATGATCTAATGAACCAGTAGATGGCAATCAGGACAGATGGTGTCTAGCTTTGGCTCTTTTGCTGACTTATCCTTGAGGAACTGAACTCAATCTTCTGCCTTTTTTTCCCATTCTGTCTGCCCAGCCTATTTATTCTATATCACTAGGTATTATATACCTGGAAATCATTCGGCCCAATGGGTCTCTAGTCTTGACTGGGTCCTGTAGGTGCTGCTGTAACGCCAATATTGGTTGCTGATATAATGGAGAATGGAGAATTTTTCACAGAAGTGAGTACTTTGTAGCTATAGTTCTGTGGATGCAGTAGGCAGCCTTTGAAAGCATGAATCATTCTTTCTTCCCTAACAGTGCCTTGTAAATCAGAATGTATTTCACACTACAGTTCCAGTCCCTTGATTACTCTACCCTCTGAAGCACTGCATTCAGCATATTAATTTAAAAAAGCAAAGCAAAACTATGCAATAGAAGACTAACATATCAGTCAACTTCTTTACTTTTCCTCATGTGAGAATCAAGTTCTGGATTAACTGCATTGTTTAAAGTCAGATGGCCTTTCCATATGTGTTTATGAATGTGAATGGGCTTTAATGTGGTTCTGCACACTAAAAACAGGTTAGTTAAAAAAAAAATTAAAATTATGTATTGGAATGAGTTTCTTCTCATGAGACACAAACTATGTAGAATAATTTTCATCATAGAAAACACCACTTGTCCTTGTGACTTTTTAATATAGTCCTTTTCCATTTATGAAGGTATATATTTAAGTGCAGTAGTCGTGCTTCATTAAAATTCAAATGACGGTAGGTGGGCATCGGTCGTAGATAGTCAAAAGTCAAAAACTTCTGAAAATGCAGTCACTTGTTCAGCCTTGATTTTATCCTGATTTGTGATGAAAACTTCACATTTTTTAAGTTACCACTTCTAAAAGCTGTATGAAGGCAGAGGTTAAGCTGTGAGTCTGGTATCTGATCAAATTCAGAACACTAATTTTTGCAATATGTTTGAAGAGTTTTCAACAAAAGGCCTTGAAGAAGGGAAAGAATGGCCCAGCAGTGCTGATGTTGGTCTATAGGAGAAAGGAATAATTTCGTCTTGTGCAGCTCATGTACTATAAATGCAAATTTTAGTGACCAAAAATATTAGTTTGATCTATATCAAGATCGAATTGAGTTTAATTTTAAAAAGCATGAAACAAATCACACTTATTAAATTTTTGTCTTTGTACCTATTTTCATTATTAAATCTGACTCAATTCTATATATGGAGGAGTTAAACTTCTAAAATCTAAACAAGTCTAAAAATATTTCTGCGTTTTGGAGGGGTTTTTTTGTTTGTCTGTGGGATGTCAATTCAGGCAATGAAAAATCATGATTTTGGACAGGTTTAGTTATAACTTGTGCTTGATCGGCTTTAAAGGACCTGCCATATTGCTCTTTCTGTAGAGGGTCTCTCCCCCACCCCCAAACAGAAAAATACTTCTTTGTATTTATACATTGTATAAATACAGTGACAGAGCACAGCAGGAACTGAGGAACTGAAATGGCTTTCTTGAGGAAAAATGAGCAGGAAACAAACAGACTCAAGGATGAGGCAAATTAATTCTTCTGGTGTTTGAATAATTACAGAAAAGTCACCCTGACAGAAAGTTCACAACTTTAATATCACACCATTACCTCACCATTTTGTCTCGAGGTTTCCCACACTCGAGAGCACAACAATCTGGTTTAGTTAACTAGGAGAAAAAGACAGGAAGGCCATCAGCTGTACCTACTTCAGTCACAGAAGCTTAAGCAATCCTGAATGTGCTGTCAACACTGGGTGATTCCCCTCCACCACACTCACTGCTCTGTTAAAAAAATCTTCTTGCCTAAGAATAGAGCTCACAAGAAAATGAAAATACTTTGAACTCAAAACGGAAAGAGACAGCAAAAGAAATCAGAGCTGTAAATAAAACATACAGAGCAGTGAAAATGCTGTGCCATATGTGGTGCTGAATAGAATACCCTACGTCAAATCTTTGCTATGTGCAAAGATCTTTTCTTTTTTCCTCCAATCCTTTCACTGTTTCTGCTAGAGGCGAAAGTCTCAGTGGCACATGTTCAGCAGGAGCAATCTCAGGTGTCCCTTTTTAAGCACAAATGAATTTTTTGGGCTTGGAGTCTTAAGTTTAAACTTGTGACTTTGAAAAGCATAGAAACTTCTGGCTGGCTTTTTATCTGAGGGTTTTTTTGACACTGAACTGAAGAGTAAATGCTAGTCTTTCTGAGACACATTATGTAACAAGTGTCTAGAGCTGAGAGGGTGTGGTATTTGTTTTACATGCTGGTCTTATTTGACTGTGTGCATTTTACACACCTCCAGTATCTGAGCAGTGGTCAGTTCGCAGTCTTGATTTATGTTCACAGCAACTTGTTTTGTAAAGGAGGAAGGTGAAAACCTAATACTATTCCTGTGTCATAAAGGGGCGCTTAGACCCAGGGATTAAAGGTTTAAGGAGATATTAAGACTCCAAGCAAGAGGCAAAAAATGCAATTTTCAAAGACTTGTGTAGATATCTATAGACAATCTTTTTGCCTGAGATTTTGAGACAGAATAATAAACTTAATCGTATTGAACTTTAAGTAAATAAAAAAGGGAAATTACAAAATTCATGTTATACTAGGTAGCAGACATTGGCTTAAAAGCTTGATAGGATGCTAACCTTGTCAAAACATTGCTTTTAATGAAAGAGCAAGTGAGAAAATATTAGAGGAAGACTTTTGAAGATGTTCAGGAGAATTTCTTAACAAAATCTAAAAAACAATAATCACTACTGGTATCTTTCCTGTTCTCTGCAGGAAGAAATAACTAAATGGCTCTACCTTATGCATAGACTGAAAAAAAAAAAAAAAAAGATTATACCTACAAGGGGAAGCACTCTAGGAAAGGGAGTTGGTGTTAATTTTATTGTTATATTTTGTTTTCCTTGATGTATTAGAAGGCTTCTTGCATTGCTTTACTTTACTTCAGCATTAGTCCCTTTGGAAAATGTTGCTATGTGTCTATCTTAGTTTGTAAGCATAAAATAATGAAGTTTATTTAGGTGTCATCATTTTGAATGGCAGGACCTATACAGGTTTTGAAATTGCTGAAAGGAATTCAGTAAATGTTCTCTTTGTGCTATGGAGACTTCTTTATTTTCAGCAGGAGGGTATAATTTACAGAGTAAATATATAACCCTGGGTTAAGGCTGTTATTTCATGATGCACTCTTTGGAACATTTGACAAAAGCTTGGTGGTGAACATTTGACATGGTGATTGTATATAAAAACATGATTTATTGTATATAAAACATGACTTAAGGAAGCAGAAACTTTCTGGTCTGTGACATGACATGAGTGACAAATATTCTAAGGATAAAATCCTTTACACAAAATTAAAAGGTTTTTAGCATCAGTTTGGTGGGACAGCAATACCTATTACTGATTGTTGCTATAAAGATGAATTCTCTGTAGAATTTTAATAAGGAATCTGAATGGTTACTCTCACATTGTCAGGAAAAAAATACATAATAAGTATGATCAATGCACTCTTTACTAAATGGGTTATAATGGAATCATCACAGAATGATTTGGGTTAGAAGGCACCTTAAAGATTGTCTAGTTCCAGCTGCCCTGCCTGGCCTTATGAGGATTTGAAGTGCTGTGCAAGGAGGAGCATTTGTTGTCACTGAGTTCATGACTGGCTGAGGAAAGAAAACAATGAGAACACATCGGAAAGTTTTGCTTGAACCACTATGGGCTGGCTCTTTCTTTTTGGTTGAGCCCCATGTTAAATGATGCTGAGCAGCAGGAGCTCATCCACTGAAAGACAGGGCCTTTGCCAGAGTTGCTATTAGATTAATTTCTGAGTAACACATGCATCAATATTCAGTAAGAATGAAATTGCACAATATTTATTAGAAGAACATAGAAATCTGGAATATTTTCTGTGTTTCAAATGAGTTTTTGTAGCGTGGAGTAAGTATTTGGTAAGTTACAAAGATACTGGGAAGGAAGAATTTTAATGAGTTTTACTTCTTGAAAAGGTATCCTTCGTGCCAATTTTTTAGGTGCCAATTTCTTTCTTTACATCAGTCAACACCAAGATTAGGGTAAATGCTGCCAGTATTGGATTTTCTCTAACGTGGAGGAGATTCACACTTTATTCCTGGAATGACAGCTCCTTGCCAGACTCATAAATTTAAGGTAGCAAATGGAAGTGTTCTTTCCAGCTCTTCTCCCTTCAACTTTTAAAGCACAAACTCCTTGATTTTCCTCCAATTTTTATCTTCTTTCTCCTTTTTACTCATTAACAGTGATTTCCTCTTGGTAACAATACAAAATTGATGAAGTATGGACCACATTTACTGTCTAGAATGGCAATTACAGAGCAGAAAAGTCCAAATGTCTATTAGGTATGACTTCCCTGCTAATGACTACAATTTCCTAGTGTAATTCTTCTTCCAAAAGGCTTAGAAAAAAAGACAAATTAAATGCTGGCTGTCAAACATTATTTTATGATCCTCTGCTTCAGGTCGTATTACTTCTATGAATCTTTCACAAGAGTTTGAGACAAGTGTGTGCCACCCAAAAGGCGAACTACTGATCAACCCACTGCAGAGTTATTAGTGCTCCGTTGATTCACCACCAGCAATGTAATGTGAATTAGGCTGTGGATCCAGGTGGTTAGTCATTTTTCTAGACTCAATTGGCAAGGACTGCTGCATGCCGTGTTTCCCATGAAGAATAGCTTTACAGTACTGGGTAAATAGTGAGCTTTACCAAATTACCTACATATCTCTGTGCAGCTCTCCGTATTTTTCCATCAAGCTTCTTTAGTGGTGCTAAAATCCAGTTTTTACGCATGTAAAGCTCTCCATTTGGTTAGCTATTTGACTCTAGAAATTTTGGTTGAATTTTTAAAATAAAGATTCTGCAGAAATCCTGCTAGAGAAAGTGATGGCACAGAATGCAGTGCTTTGCTGATCACAGTGCTTGTTTATGTGCAGAATAAAGAATTTGTCTGTAATAAAAGCACCCTGACTCAACGAGTTCTGAATAGGTGATACATAATAATAAATCTTAGATAGCAGAAGAGTAGATTTTTATGGAAGATAAACACTGAAACAGAGGGCAGGAGTATAACACAATTTATATAAAGTTGCATCTCTTTCAGAGTTTGACTATACTCCTCTCTATTTGTTTAGCTCCCCCAAAATATGATGCCTATTAATCATAAATATGGGTTTCAAGCCAACATTCCCCTATAAAACCTGCTTTCTTCCATAACAGCAAACTGGAAGTGACTACAGAGTGATAATATTTCACTGTGCCAATACAACAAGCATGACCAAACAGTGAGATGAATCATGCAAGGTACTGGTCTTCTCACCTGAAGCTTGCACAGCACAGTGGTGCTTATTCAAATCCCTGGACTGAAGTACTCACCTACTTACATTTGTGCCTTGCCTGCAGATTCTGCAGGGCTGGAAGGTTCAGTGCCATCTTTAGACTGCATGATCCAGGAACAGTGAGCTAGTTATCAAAATGCCAGTGGAAGAGTTTTAAGAAAATAAATGTGTCATTTTTCCTAAACCGTGTGTATTCACTAACCCCATATCAAACAAGGAGAAAGAAGGGAAAGTAAAGAAAGAAAGTACACAAAGAATGTATGGCTATAAGTATCTTTTCTTTTAAGATTTCATTTAATAGGAAAACCTAAGACTGTTCAAATAAAATTTGTATCACCTTGAACAATTATGATAAATTTCAAATAAGAAAAATTCCCATAAATGAAACCTATCAAAGAAGTCAAGAGGTTTTTGGGGGGTATTTTGGTGCAAACAAATTCTTTCCTTACAGAGTTTTTTTAAAGACATTCCCTTTCTCCATAAATGATAATGAGTTTTAAAATCTAATGTTTCTTTTTGTTATGAAATATATTTCTGTTGTACATCTGGATGTGACAGATGGAATCTCTTTCACTTGTTAGTTTGTAGCTGATTGTGGAATTTTTACTGTGTTTTCCTAAATAAGTTAAGACTTCCACCTTCTGAAACAAAGGTGGATTAGGCACACATTCTGAAAGGGTTTGTCTTTGCTACTGAAGAGAAGAGAATCCTAGAGCTCTTGCTGTCTTCAAGACTGCATGCTCAGACTGATTGGTACACACAGAGCAGACTCCTCATAGAGTAGATCAGTTTATTATCACCACACTGAATTTGTGGAGCTGTCTCCAAGTCTGAATTTTGAGAGCGTGTCTGTGGGGGAGTGTAGGGGATGAGGCAGGGGGGACATTTCCAGTTCAAAGTGTCCCAAATTGTTTTAAGGTTGTGTTGCAGCTTATGACAGTGGCATTTTTTTACCATGAAATTGCAGATATGTGTTGTATGAGGTCCCTAAAACCTTTTGAGGTACTGTAATAGGATATTAATTTGCCAAAACTGATGTACATGATTATGCATGTTACTTTTTGGTAGTACTTTCAGGAATAAATATTCCCCAAGTTGTGTATGGACAGTACCTGTTCTGGAGAGAGCTACTTGGGATGGCTGAAAACGCAGCAGTTAAATAACAGTTAATCAGGAAGACAATAATTGAGTCAATCTCGTTTTCTTTTCAAGCAATTCAGATGTTCCCTGTGAGAGAGACACTGGGTGCAGACAGCTCATGGTAAGAGCAGAGATTATGAGATATAAGAATTAAAAGCCACTGAATGCCAAGTCAAATTTCACAAGAAATATAAAGATGATGCTGTTCCTAAAGACTCAGAGAGGACTTTGCAGAGTATGTTGCAGCTAGGAATCTGCTAAACCATTGGTGATTGGACACAAGTGTAAGGAAAGCAAGAAGTGCTAGGATAATGCTTGAGGCAGGAAGAAGACCACACACTTCTTTACTTCACCTCCCCCCCCCCCAACTCTCCATTTGCTCTCAATTAAACTTTTTTTTAAAAACCTAAATAAGACAGAATAATCATTTCTATTCACGGAATAATAAAACCAGAACACAGCACCATACAGGCTGCTGTGAAGAAAGTTAAGTCCATCCCAGACAGACCCAACATGAAAGCAATGTTGTTAGAGCCCAGCTTTGACAAGCTCCTTCAGACAAACAAATAAGAATTGGTAGTAGCACTTTTCAGTATGAAATGATGGTGAGTCTGAAGTGTCAATATATATGTTCAACATCAAAACTTGCTGCTAGGTCTAGGCCTCAACATGATTTGACTGGAAGAACTGGCGGACTCTTTTTGGCCTAATAGGAGTATGTTCAGATATTCTAAATGGAATAATAAGAATGATAAAAAGGTCAACAATTTTTTGCAACTGCATATAACTGTGAGGAAAAAAATAAATAAAATGGGCACTAGAAAACTTCGTGGTCTTTTTTTCTTAAAAAAAACCCAAGCAATTGGGAAACTGAAAGTTATGAATCTATCTTCCTTTTGGTCCCAATTTATAGTTTTGCCTATAGCGTCATGCTGGAAATTTACAAATCATGAAAACTCTGAAAAATATAAGTATATAAAATATCAGGTAATTCTGTCACAAATTATCAAGATATTCTCAGTCAGCATATAATGCTGTGTAAACAAAAATCTGGTGGAAGGATCATATTCTGGTTGCATTTTCATATTATGGACCCAAAATAAAATTTCTTCAGAATTGAAATTATTATATGTGAGGATTTTCAAAGCTGATTTGACATCTAGACACAGAGTGGCACTCAGAACTAAGAAGAATAACACAGCTGAGGTTCTTATTTAACTTTGAAAACTTAAACATTGACACAAGGATAAAAACAACAGTGTGGGCTGTGACAAGTTTTTCTTGCTTTTGCATCCTCTGCTTTTTCTCTTGAAATTAAGTAGCATATGTCCCTATTTCTCTACTGTTTATGGAATATTTTACACATTTATTTTCAAATTAAAAGACAAGAAAAACTCTAGAAAGTGCTGACGTTACTTAGCACCAAACTTGGACAGTTATTTAGAATGCCCTCTCCTCAGCACTGCAATGCCATTCATTTAGACTTCAGAAACCTAGTTTTCACTGCTTTAAAATTAGCAGATGGAAAATTTATCTACTGTGTGCTCTATGTAAGTAGTAACTTGATGAATAGGTTTTGTTTATCCTTTGTTGTAGAAAGTATTAAAACTTACTGATGCAATACATTAGAGACATCATAATATAGTCCTTGCTTTGGGGAAATTTGTCTGGGAATCATAATATTTCTAGGAAGCTAAATTTATGGTTATTTTATGGCAGGAAGAGAGAAAATGAGCTCTAAGGCTCCTTTGAAACCAGTATCTTGTCAGGAAATTTGTACCCGTTTGGATATGCTTTGTATGTTATGATTCAGCTGCTGAATTTACTTATGATGCCTTTTTGCAAAAAATATCAGGTAGAGAATTTTGTGCTCTTGGTGCAGAATAGTGAATTTGATTAGCTGTGTTATTTTATGTTATCTGTGATTGTATCCCTACCACAACCACTGTGAAGAAGCACTTTGAGAAGTAGAAAGCTCCGTATCAGTAATCATAAGTAAAGAGCAAAATGACTTCATTAGGTCTGTGGAAATGGTCAGACTTAGGCTGTATGTTTGCTGGACTGCAGGGATTTCTCACATAGTCAAACACATGTAATTGTATGCCAGGAGGCAGAGAAGGGAGTTGCAGGTGGGTGGACACACAGACTGCATCTCCTGTAAGAGATCTCTCCGTGATCTTGAAGTGTGGACGGTCTGAGGAGGAGAGAAGATTTTTCTCTCAAGATCCTTCCTTTAGTGAATGCTTGTGTCTCCCCAGCCATGGATGAGGGTGCCATGTAAAATGCCATGATGGCTATGTCAGGAACACTGTACTTAGTAACACTTTACTGCAGCTTTAAAGCTCAATTATGGCTGAATTTTGGCAGTTCTGATTTGCTGGGATCTGACTGTCCAGGACATTTTTCTAATATCTAACCAGGTTATTTGGGCAGCTCCCATAATTCATCTATTCTTTCAAATTCTTTGTAATTTTGGTAATATTATTTTTAAGATTTTCGCTGCTGTCAGAAGAAATTAATCAAAATTCATGACACTGAAGTTCTGAAGAAAAAGACAGTATCTTTAAAGAAGTACCACTGGAGCACATGTATAGCTTTTGGCAGCATTCCCAGCACTAATTTTTAATATGTAGTATAATATTAGGTTTCACTCAGATCCAGTTTAAAACTTAAGTGGACCAATTTAGCAAAAGTATGCAGTGATGGAAGGTACCTGAGTTTATGATTCAAACTTTAGTATTCATTCTTTTCAAAGAGCTGAACCTTCTAAAATTCGTAGCCTTTAAAAATCTGTGTTGAATGGGAGGAGAATGGAGAAGGAAGTGTGGTACTGTTCAGTTCTTTGTGAGTCTTGTCATAGCGGACCTAATATATAAGAGAAGCATAAAATATTTTCCCTTCCTTCTTTCTCCATATTGCGCAGCTGTCTTACCTGAAAGCACATATTCTAAACTGTTACCGTTGATTTAGACTAATTGTATTTCATTTTCATGAAAGAATACACACAGTGACTAATCAAAGCCTTTCAGATGACTGACTAAAACCCCATCACCGCAATGTTCTCCAGGTTCTATTTGAAAGAGCTCTACCTATTGCACAAGTAATACAAAATAAACCAGAGAATTTATTTTCTTAAGTAAGAAAATAGATCTTATGTTTCCATCTAAAATTGATGCATGACATTTACTAGGCCTTTGCTTTTTGAGTATCTCTCCTAGTAGATTGAGATGCTTTTAGGACTATGCACTTGCATTGTGCAAGGGGATGATCCTAAACTGTCTAAACTACCTTGCTCTTCTGTAGCATGCATGGCCATATTTTGTGGGCTAGAGTCAGCAGTCCTTTGACAAACTGTGTGATAAAACCACATGCTGCTATGCTAGGCCCACTTCTTCCTTTACTTGTATCTTTGCCCGTTTTCTTGTCCTCTTCATGTCTTTGAACTGCAGAATTTTCAGGGCAGCTACTGTGGTTATTTCAGATATGTTGTTCGCGGGCACATTCTCAGTCCCTAAGACTGGATACTCAGTTGTGGATAAAAGGAACAAATGTTTTTCCCCCACTCCACAGGCAGGTTGGACCTAACAACAAAATGGAATACTAATAGCTGGGCTTTGGAAAGAGCTGAGCTAGTTCCTCAGGGTACATCCGAAGTGCCTTTACACCTCAGTGCAGAAAACTCTGTTCTGAAATATTTTCTGCAATGAAAAAGTTCAAAATCAATAAAATTGAAAAAGTAACTTTTTGGAAAAGTAATGTGGATATATTGTGACATATTGCTTACGCATTTATATAACACTTTCGTGTTACAGATAACAAATTTGTCTCTATTATCTGTATAAAGTAGGAGGAGATGTTTCATTCGAATTTGCACATATTTTTAAAGAACTTACCTGTAAATGAAAATACCTACAGTAAGAAAAATTTCTGTTGGTTACAAAACATTAGAACTAGTATCTATTGAATGGAGGAGTGTTTTGAAAATCTTTTAGGTGAATGAATGGAGGATTGGGAAATACTCTGTTAAAAGTGGGTGAAAATTATTAGCAATTTGAAACTGAAAACATTTGTGTGCTTAGTACTCTGTTTTCTGCCTTCTGGTTCATTTTCAGATTTTCACAATTTTTTCAGTTTGCTTTCCGCTCACAGTGTTATCTGATGGGCTAGCTATAGAAATGGAAAAGAAGGATGCTTTTTTGCCCCTGGTTAGCCATAAGAACTCATGATGCTATATCATTCCAATAGCTGCATCTGTGTAGGCAATGAGTGTACAGTGAACCCATTTTGTTATTAATCATTTGCTGGAGCAAACACGCTGCTACAGCAAGGGCTATTCAGAGGCATAAACTGCATAATATTTATTATAATAAATCAATCTGTACCAGATACCCTAGGGGATCCCAAATCATTGAAGGAGATCCAAAAGATTCCAAGTAAGACATCTTAAAAATCTACTGACAACTGAAAAATAAGGCGGAAAAAAGCTATTTGTGCCAAATAAGTAAGACATATAAAGAGGCAGATTTATATCAGAAACCCATCATGATATGTATATTCATGAATGAAATCCATTTCTCATTTAAGAGTTTTTTAAGTCTATGATGGACTATGGCAAATGAAGGCATATTTGAGTTTCAGCTTGTAGCAAAAGAAAACCATTTGGTTATTTGATTAACTGTATAGTTAATGCAACAGAAAAGTTGCACAGCATGTCTATTGGAATAAACAATTATAAGTAAAAATGGCACACAAAATCCAGCGATGCAAGATCAAAAGAAATGTATAATGTGCCTATACAGCTTAAGTTGTAGTCTTTTTCTTATCTTAGAGGGAAAGATCTGAAACACACTGTCTTGGGGTGACTGTATGACACTGTATCCCCTGTTGTCTGCTTTATGCCCAGACATGCGTCCTGCAACTTTAATCTAGGTCCGGGAGAGGCGGGGGAAGCCTGGGGAATTCTTTCGGCAGTTTGTGTTCAAACATAGGTACTCCCTCTGGTTTTCCTCAGCTCTGGGCTCTTCATGTGCAGCAGGGAAAAAGAGAGTTGCATTCTCTGCTTTTAGCTAGCTTCTTGTTTGTTAGCTGAGGCAAGAAGTTTGCCCAGGACTGTGGCTTCTTCTACTGGAACTGTTGAGCTTTGCCCCGGTCCAAAACACCAGAACATCGCCGGAAGCCCCACGCCGCAGCCTGGACGGGGCGCCCCAGGGTGCTGCATCCCGGCTCCGGACCTTGGGGAGGGAGTGCTGAAACCTAGCTTCTTCAGAGGAGATGCCCCTCTCTGGACACTTCCTCCTAACTTGCCTCAAACCTAGACACACACACAAACTGGTTATCTTTTCCTTGTTGTTTTTACTTGATACTTGTGCACTCACAAGCACACATGGAAATTATTTTAAATGATGGCTTTTAAAGCTAAGGAGTCGCTTATTTATAAGTCAGGAGATGCAGAGTTAAAGAAGGTTTTCTATGTATTTTATCTTTCCACTTTGTTCAGGTTATTTATGAGACAGACTTTTACGACATGGTGCCATTGTCTCTTTTCTCCTATCTCTTTAGCCAGGTCCTTATCTGTCTCACTACCCTTTGTTTTCTTTCCACATGAACTCTCTAGACTGCAACATTCTTGTTATAGTTATGTCCCTGAATTCTCATCCCATCCACCTAATGCAATTTGTTTCTTTCATCCTCATGTGTCCAATTTGCTCTTCTTTTGTTATCCCTTGCATCACTCTTCCTGCACAATTTTCTGTCTACTTCCTTCACATTGTCATAGCTTCTCAAGGTATTTATCTCTTCCTGTCTTGTACTAGCCCTGTGACAGAGTCTATGACATTTTGGTCTGATTACCAACCTCGGCTCTTTGTTATACTTTTTCTAGTTTGTCTTCTACCAGCTGAATCCCAGGATCTCATCTCTACTCTTTAGTCTTCACCTCCCTTCCACATGAATCTTAGTCTCTGTGTAATCTTTGTTCCAGTCTACTTCCCTCTGCTGAGCCACCCATTATGCTCTCTGAATTTCAACAAAATGCTGAATGCTTCTACTCAACTCTGCTTTCAAAATCAGCTCTAGATGAAATACCTGGTACAGGGCACAGTCAACCTTTTTTTGTACACTGCCTTGGAAATATGTAATTTCTCTGTAAAGGAGGTTCTTCCATATTATCCTGATTGGGCCTGAGAACATTGGTACAGTCAAGGATCTTCAGTAATGATGGAATTATTTTAGACTTCATCCATTAAAATGAAATTTAAAAATATTTTTCACATGGACAAACTCTGTTTTATATCCTCAAAGATCTAAAGTTATCCAAATCTAGGGACATGTTCATAGGACCAGAACAAGCACTTCCACAGCATTGCTGGTGTACAAGCCATTTGTTCTTTCAAATTTTTTCACTGCTGTTAGGACAAGAGCTCTAAGTGTTTTCAGAAATGTGAGAAATGTCAGGCAAATGGGACACCTGGGGCATTAGCAACTCTGCCTTTCACAGCATCTTTTTAGCATGACTTGATTTAGTGAACCTTACTAGGTCTGTATTCTAAGCAGATCGAGATACAGAGACTTTAACTGAGCAAGTTTTGCCAGATACTTTATGACCCAGAACTAGGCTCACTGATCATTTTTGTTGCCGTTGCTGTGGTCGGTTGGTTAGTTGGAGGTTTTTGTTATTTTGGTTTGAGTTGGGTTTTGTATTCCACATCACAAACAGTAGACCGAAAAATATCGGCTTTAGTGAAACTTGCTTGATATTTTCTCTTTCAAAATCCTGTATCTATCTTATTGTTATTCTGCTTCATTTAAACTATTCAAATTGCAAATGCCCATGTGCCAAAAATTTTTCTAGGTATTTTTAACCAAACTATTTTAGTTATTTATGAGACTGGGGAAAGGGAGAAGGACTGTGGTACCATGTTAAACACCTGTATTGCTCTTTTTGTTGGAGGAATTTGATTGGTGCAGGGAATGGGAAAGAATGGCCCTAGTTTCAGGGATGTGGGAGTGCTTTTTCAATGAAAATTTGCCTAGATGAAGCTACATGCTCAATGAAGAGATTAGAAGCTCAGTTCATTACAGCCCAAGTTCTCCAGTCCATTCCAGTTTCTGCTTGAAAAATAGGGTGTCCACCTCTAGTACTCCCCCCGGAGTGACCCTCTTCAGTCCACGACTGCATAGGCTGAATAGGCCTTGGCCTATAATTGAGCTTTATTATCAGGAATTTCCTTACCACTTCCCATTAAAAATTAGTACACAATTTTGTGATACAGGTGTAGCAATACCAGTTTAACACATTCCAATCCCTTCAGGAACAATAGCCCTTCATTCACATTCCTTTTTAGTGACCTAATGAGGATCTGTAATGTTGCTTAATATCCTGTTTTTGAACACAGATGAGTTCAATTATGCCATTCAGTTTGATGCCATAGCTGTCATGATATTTGTTAGCAAAAATCAGGAGGTTTTATGCTCCCTCCAGCCACCCAGAGGTTTAAGGACAGGAATTCTTTAATGATTCTGCCACAGCAGCTTCTATATCTATAAAAATTATGCACACAGATTAGAGAGTCTGTGGCCTGTACTGTCAGTGTTTTTCCAGGTGGTACCCAGGCAGCAGGGAGGAAATTGCTTGTGTCAAAGGTAGACAGGTGAAGAATGAGCTACTTAAAGAGGTACAGGTTCTGTGCAAAAAAATTAACTGAGGAGAAAATATTTCCCCTGGACTTCTCAAATGGTTCAGGAAAAACCAAATGTCATCCAGTGAGGTATCACCATCAGCATAAGGACCTCAGGCTGAAGCCATAATTTTAGTTCTTCTAATTTTTAGTGCTGGAGCCTGAAATCTTGTGTATGTGTGCACGTGCGCGGGTGTGTAATGCATCCTATTGGTTCAATTCTTTCTATAAATATTTTGAGTTATCTAAATTTTCTAAGAAACACATCAGAAAGAATGATCATAAATGAAACCAAATTCACATTACAGTAATACCACAGTGATGCTTTAAGGATCACTTGACATACACTAGAGAGAGAGTTTATTTCATGAAAATTGTAGTCAGTATCATGTATCAAAATAGGTAACTGCAGGTTGATGTCTGAGCAGATACTTTTAAATTGAGAGATGCATTTACTGCAGTGAAAATGTGAGCAGCATATCGTTCTGATTTGCCATCCTCTTTCAGGTTCTCATGTCTTCCTGACTCATCTTCTCTGTCTATTCCTACCACAGTTTTCTAATCCATCATAAAAATGTGCTTTCTGCAGCTACATCATGTAATACGAACACTACCTGCAAATATTTTCAGTAAGCTATAGGGCACTTCATCTCTGGAAGGGATTCTAAAATCCCGTATTAAAACTTATATCCTTCAACAATAGCATCATTTTTGTTTGGGAGTCCTTTTTATGGCACATCCTCTTTTTTTATGTGACTCATTATACATAATTTAAACATCACTTTTAAGAACTGCCATATGGTGTCAATAAATAAGTCTTTAGAGGCTTTCACTTATCTTCTAAATATGGTTCAATAGTGACTAATTAAATCAATATATTAAAAAACTCTACAGCCTATACAAATCAAGCATCTTGAACTAGTTATTTTAATATTTAGATCCTGACTTATGAAGAATTCCTTGAAGATACATCCTTCAAGAGAGAAAAGGAGCTATTTCCCCATCCCTTAGCTTTTATTTTATATTGCACTACACGACTTTTGTTGTATAAGGACCTGTATAGCATATTGGTAGTCTTATTTTTTGCATTTCTCCATGTTTTCAGTCTCAGCTGGGGTCCCAGCAAAAGCTTCAGTTATGTGCCCTCCCAGCAGAAGCAGAATTGGAGATTATAAAAGGGCTCTCCTCTTCCCTTCTCTTCTCTGCTTCGCTGTGCGGTAATTTTATGAGTGCTGCATTCTAATATTAAATAGGATAGCAGCTCATCATCTAAGGGAATGATGGCAAAGGCTGATTAAACTCTGTTCTCATCTCAGACATAATTTGTATCCTTATATCTGGCACAGAATGTATTCAGTGTAGTAACTCAGAACTTGGCCTTGACTAAATCTCTAGTTGTTCAAAGAGAACTTCGATCTCTCATAGTAGAGGTTAAGCAAGTGTCACCTGGGTCTGTCTTAACAAGAATTAGATTTTAAATAGGTAATCATCAGGACATAAATTCTATATATCTCACAGGCCTGCCTGGAATGCTTTACAGCTGGTAAAGTACCCATCCTATCCCCTCTCAGTTCCTGGGAACAGAACTTGCTCCTTAGACTGTTTGGAAAATACAAGCCTCCAGCCCTTCTACCTTCCAAAACATCCTGGATTCACTCCCCTGTGTTCTTGCCTCAAATATTTATTAGACACCTTGCTTGTCTAGATAGAAAAAAAAGTTATCCCATAAACATTAAATTTAAAGCTTCTGTTTTTCTCTTTTAGACATAACTGCTCCTTCCCTCTGTGATGACCCTCAAAGACTGACATACATGGTTGTACAACCACCCACCCTTCACTTTCGTGACAAGACACACTTGATAATACCAGAACTGATTCTTTCTATGTGCTCTTATATCTAGTCTAAAAACTGCAATTAGTTATACAGGCGCTTGTTCCACAGCCTTTTTCTTCCCACGGGCAGCCTTTAGCATTCTAGCGAACCCTTTTGGATATTGTGTGCAAAGGTAGGAAAAGAAATGTGACAAGAAAGGCAACTTTCAAGGCTCTGCATAAATCTATTTCAGTACTGATAATGAAGCATAGACTGAAATGGTTACAGGGATATCCAAAGTGGAGGTGGGTACATCTCAGGGACTGTCCAAGACAACCTATGGGATGTGGGAAGAAAATATTTTAAAAACATATTTTGTTTCTAAAAACCTATATAGTATTTATTTTGTCTTTATCTCACCTTTTAAATTTTTTTAAAGATTTTAATGTACATAATACATAAGCACAGTAATGCCTGTGTATGGTTTATATTTAAATCTATATAAATATGTGTAGGTGATGCACACTCAAAAAGTTTTTACTGATAGGGTTGAATGATCAAAAGATTATTTGGTCCTATGTTTTCAAAAATGAAAGTGTCAGCAAACAGTTAAATTACTACAGGAGTTATATTAAAAAAGAAACATATTTTAGAATTTATTTTCCATAACAAAAGAAAATATTGCGCTTAGAATTGTCCAAAAAGTTGTGGTATTTATTAGAATGTTTAAAAATGTGTTATCAGAATGGTAACTTTAACAGGAGAACAAGAAGTAAAGGAGCAAAGCAAAAATTGGCAAAAGCGAGAGAGAGCTATTTATTCAAGAATATTTTCTTCAATGAGAAAAATATCCAGTTTCAGCCATTCCTAGGAAAGAGAGGTGCAGGACACAAGCTGGCAAGCAATATCAGGTAGTGGTAATTCTCTGAGAAAATAATTTGAATAGAAAGGGAAGTCCAAGACAAGTGAATCTGCAAATGAATTTTGTAAATTCTTTGGAAGTTTGAAAATATTCCTTGGGAGGCAATACACTGTTTCTGAAAAAGGACCTCCTCTGTCTTCTTCTTGATTTTAGTATTCATATGGGTTCCAAAAATATAAACTCACTCTGAATAAAGTGCTTTTAGTTTTTTAGTTGCCTAGAAGAAGATAAAAACATGATCTGAAAACACGTATTTTTTGCATAGATTTCAAAGAGACTTACAACAGAGTCTGAGCAGTAATACAATAATCTGAAGTGCCTGGTAACAGTCTTTAAATAAGCAATGGCGTGTTTGTGGTTCAAAAGTAAAGCGTTCACTGTGAGAGAAATCTCTTGCATAACCTTATATAACCAGTAGAGGTAAAGCCTAATACAAGATCCAAATACTCATCACACACCCTGTATGCGGGTTATGATGTAAGTGAGAGAGAATGGTATGTGAAATTGATCTAATAACTCATGCTGTGAAGTTTGCCAAAGTCCAAGCAGAGTAAATGAAGTGCAAGTTCATCATTACAGTTGAGTACGTGAGTGGATTGATGAAAAACAACCCGGTTATAGACATAATCTTATGTGCTCTCGCAGAGAGAGTTCAGAGAGCTTAAAACTCTGTCACCTTCTTCAGCTGAGTGTGTCACTCCCATTGTAATGATTTAAGGTAACCTGCAATTTGTTGCTTCAAAGCATAGGTGAATGACTAATTTCAGCAATTGTTCTCTATCATGGGTAAGGTGATCTGAGGTAAAACAAGGCTGGTACATGGTAAATGGAATTGTTCAAGCTGTCCACAGCAATATGCCTCTGTGTCTCACGATACCCCCTCTGTGTCTCACGATATTGTTTGACCAAGTTGAATATAAAGGATTAATTAACATTCAGTGAGATTTAACAGCCCTCAGGTTAAACAACACAAAGTGGGGAAAATATATAGAAGCAATGGAAAAGTATGAAAACACCGAGGACCTCCAAAATTTCAGGAACCAGGGAATAACTTTACTGTTTTCAGGCAGTATCTATTCTGATTTTTGAGACTACATTAATTACACCCAAGGAAATTCTAGCGTGAGTGCAGGCAAACTAGTTTAAAGGTGTCTTAATCTGATGTGGTTTATTTTCTGTCTTTTATGTGAGTTACTTCCTTACGGATGCTTATAGCTGTACATGGTGGCATCCACATTTGGAAAGTTGCAAATGTATTATGTAGATAGGTAGAGTACAGCAGAGGAACTTTTGAGTGTAGCTATATCCCAAGGAAGTTGAAAATGTTCAAGATGAGACAGCAAGCCAAACCTAGTCTAATTAAGAACTTGGTATAGTACCAAAAGGTTCTTGAGGAAAATTTGCTACTTACACAGTATAAAAGGTGTTTAAACTTAACAGAGCTGATGAAGTTACAGCTTGGTGTGCTTCAATTAGGAGAAACTGCTTTTAGGGAATCCTTGAAATCAATAGCTGCACAATGATGTGTGAGTTACAGAGGGGATATAGTCAGATGCCTTCCGGAGAGGTGGAGATTAGGAAGGAAAGGCACAACCCAGTCTTCAAACGTCAAAACATTTCCTGCTTTCTCAACAAAGGAAAAATGAACTGACCTCTTCCCTTCCCAGCTACGAAAATGAGTTGCAATTAAAAATTAAATGAAGCATAAGTATCAAAGTGCGTTCAGAGGATATATGAAATATGAAGCGTAAAAAGAAAACCAAAAATTTAAACTAATGTAATTTAAAGTAATTTTCAAGACCAAACATTTTATAGCTTACAAAGCTTTCTGATCATTTTTAATAGCTTTAAAATGATGCCTAGAAATGCCAAATACATTAGTGATCTTAGATTCATTGCTGCTGCAAAATTAAGTGTTTAGTTCTTTTCCAAATATAGATAGGTTCAACAATATACATATATACATCAGACAAAGTTTGGAAGAGAATTTCTGTTCAGAAAGGGGAAGTACATGAATCTTTGGACCTTTTGGCCAGAGTCTCAGAATGACTGTGTCACAACTAGGTATCTTTTGTCTCAGGGGACACTTGGATAATATAATCATCCTAAATATAAAACATGTGAGGGAAATAAGACTATAAAAGCTAGAGAGAAAATTAGACTGTATCATAGTTGAAGTGGTTTTTAGCCACTGGTTACACTTTTATTGTCTGCCCTTAGCCCTCACAGTTCCTCAAACATTCTTACAGATCATGTGAGAGTGCACCTCGGAGTTTTTCATGTCACTTTGTCATTTGCCCCAGTGAGCAGCAGACCTACACTGTCCTCAACCTTTCTTCTGTTTCTAACATACCTACAGAAACCCTCTTCATATTCTTTGCTAGTCTGAGCAACATGTGAGCTTTGGACATTTCCACCACAATCTCTGCAAGCACTCTATGTTTCTCCTGGGTAATTTGTTCCAACTTCTTAATCTGTGTACTTCTTTTTTATATTTGAACTCAGTTGGTGTTCCCTGTTGAATCATGCTGGCTCTCTGTAACAGTTCTGTTGTTTACAGAACATTAGATCAAGTCATTCCTGTGCTCTGAGGAGGTTTTCTTTGAAGATCAGCTAGTTCTTCTGGTGTCCTTTGCCCTCTAACGCAATATCCCTTGAGATGTTACCAAATATGTCCCTAGATAGGTAGAAATATGCTCTCCTCAAGTCCACATTTGAGGTTCTGCTGATTGCCTTACTTCTCTTGATTTTAAGCTGCACGGTCTTATAATTTTACCATCTAAGGCTGTTCTTGAATTTAATATTTTTATGATTTATTTACTGATTGTGAACAATAGTTCCAAGAAGTATTTCACTGAATGGCTGATCAATCACCTGCAACAATAAATCCTCTTCACCTTTCCAGCCTGTCTCTTCTGAAAAATTATGCACCAGGTTATTGGAGTGGTCTAGTGAGACCTACCAAACTACATCTCTGTAAACACATTGAGGTTATATCTCTGCGGCTCCCATGCGTTTCCCAAAGTGTGGGCTTTTCCATTCCCTGTGGTCTTTTTTTCTCAAGCATAGAGCAGATAAAGAAGGAAAATATGCAAGTTCCATTTCCCTCTGGTGCCCTAATGCTTTTTTTACTCTCCTATACCTTCTCTTTGGATTATAAAAACACTACCCCGGTATACCTAAGCTACAGTTCTTCTCTCCAGGTTTACAAGCCCGTTTGCAATAACACTCTTTCCCCATTTCATCAAAGTGCTCATTCCTCAAAGAGGGTCCGACAACCACAGAGGCCGAAACCTTTTCTATGCTGCTACTTACACAGCCAGGTCTTCATCCCATAGGTACATCCACACCTACCCGAGCCTTTTGTTTCACTGCAAAGACTGGCATGAAGATATTTCTTTCAATAGCTAAGCTTTACAGAGACTGCCATTTTAAAGCTAGAACATTTGTATTAAGATGCTGGAGAGTCAAAGTTTTAGAAGGGTCTTTGTCAGGCACCAACAACATTAGGTCTAATAGCCAAGCCTTTCATGTATAAAGGGACACCAGAAAATACTTTATTCTGAAGGGTACCTAGACACAGTAATAATGTATCAAGGTATTTAATACTTTTGTAATAATGGAAAATGGAATTTGCAGTACTTCCGCATGAATTACTTTCAATTTTTCTGTATTAAGTTAGATACTTTGTTTTTCTTCTAGAAAAGTAGATACCCAGTAGATGACGATTTATTTAAAACCACAAACCTTCATTCAGTTTTTAATTTAAAAAGTGTTAAGTTCGTTTCTTGTCAGTAAAACAAATATTTGTTATTGCTAATACATTTTAAAGGAAAGCATAGCACTTCATAGTGTTTAGAGGAATAGTGTTTGTAGTGCCCTGCTTCATCATGAATTCATGTCAATCATTTTGCTGTTGAAATAGAACTTTTCTGAAAGCAAATACATTTCCCAGTCACAAGCAGGAAATTGAATTCCACTCTATGAGAATTCAAGGGACACTTGGCCATTGAACGATCAGATTCACAAGTTAAAGTAACATAGTGCGTTTTCTTGTGCTGCAACTGATATCAATCAATTCTGAAATACCATAATACTTAAAAATCCAGCCAAAAATGCAATTAAAATGGACAATCTCGCTCACTGTGACAATAACTGTCATAAGTCAAGGCAATTTTGTCTTGTTTCAGACAGATTTCTGTCTCCGTCTTTTTAACACGTGTAACTGCTTCTTTCTCACCACTATGTGATATTCAATAAAGAAACTACTACTTTATAATGAAGAATAGAGTCTGTCTTGTTTCAATTCATACATTATTATTTGATAATATGGTCTGATGGATAATATAACTGGTTATTTGTTTGATTTTGAATCAGCAAAGAGCACTAACGCATGATGTTTCCAATATTTGTACAGACTGGTGATGATTGTATCTATGTTATTAGAATAAGATGTTTTCTTTCTTTGGCTTCATTTTAGAAGGGCTGAATGTAAATATTATTAATATCCTCTGTATAATTTATACTCCTTTTGGCATTTGAAATGGGTAAGTTGACTCAGGAGAAATTTTTCATAATCATTCATGTAAAACTTGGAAGAGCTGAAGTGAGAAAAATCTGATGAATTTTAATTTTTTTTTTCACTATAGGTTTTTTGAGAGATTGGCTTTTATTGAGATTCCAAGTTTGTGGTGAACTATCACAGGGAAAACTATTGGTATAAATATTCAGATATGCCTAGATGGGTCTTGAACTTCCATAAGTGCTCTATCTGGATGGTCAGCAGCAGATTTTACAGTTCAGGTGCTAATGGATCAAGTGATTGCAAGAGATCTGTAGTGACAAAGAGTGATTCTTTGCTTAGGAATAGGCTACAAAGTCATTTAAACATCCTTACAGTAAGGGGCTCTCAAGCTTTTAGAAGTTTTTAGCTTTAATTTTCTGGATTTTAGAATATGCTTAGGAAAAAAAAAAACTATATAATTCCTGGGGAAAATATCATAACATCTTAAGAGTCTGCAGGTTTTGTATACAGCTAGATGTATCTCCATGTAGGATGATTCTACCATGGCTCTTTCTGTTGTCTAGAGTGGAGGGAGCAAAGCCTGCAGAAAATGATTGGAAGTAGACAAGAAATATTCATTCCCTCTAAAATTTCCAAATAGATGCCTAGGGTGTGAAGAAGAGAAAATGTCATAGGAAGGGGAATAATTTATTCCAAAAATGCTTCAGGAAAATCTACATAGTGTAAAATTGTTCTAATTTCTCTAAATGGACAATTTTCAAGAGAAAACTGACTTCTGAAGGCAGAGGAATGTTTCTGAGAAGTAATATAGTCTACCTAAAAACTTGTGAGATCTTTTGTTAAAATGCTTGTGCTAAATCAGTGCAGGAGTGAGACCATTTGCAGGCAAAGTTTCTTTTTCTTAATTTCTTTCCCAAATGAAAAAAACACAACAACCAACTAACCAACCAAAAAATCCCCAAAGGAAAAAAACATCACTCAGGGCAGTCTCAACAGGACTGCAGACACTGTTCATTCCATCTGCATTTCTGGTATAATTTTTTGTGGTCATTGACACTACTCTTTGCTTGCTCTATTAACACCTTCAATGTCACTTCCAAGGGTACCCTGATTTTTAAATGAGTATATCAACTTTATATGCACTCACAGTTTTGTAGCTACATACTAAATAGACTGTTCAGTCATAGACGGCTTGTTTCTTTTTTCCTTAAAACTAGCAAGATTTCTGACTAGAGGATCAGAGAAAACAGAGTGTCCATTCACCTAGTATGAAAACAAAAAAAGTCATGCCTCTGCTCAGCAGAAAGATATGTGTCAAAATTCAAAGAAATTTTTTAAGGTCTGAAGAAATAAGTTTTCTCTCTTCATACGTTTTCCACCCTTGAATAGTGACATCTTTTCCATCACTTTCATTGAGTCGTTCCTCATCCAGCTAGAGGTTTATTCAGTACCTGTGGAACCAAGAGCAACCAGAAACAGAAACCACACCACAATAAATACACGTTTCTGTTTCTCACGTTAATGATCTAGATGGTAAACTTCACTGCTTTAGGTTTCTGATGCAGAATCTGCTCATTTAACCTCTATAGAAGTCATCAATATCCTATTGAATGGAATCAGATACATTTTATTTCCCTCTAAAATTAAGGAAAAAATCAACTGCTGAAAGAAAATAACATACTTTAGTGAATGGTTGGCTACGAGCTTTTGCAATTAGCTTTATTGCATGTATCTCTACTAGACAAGGCCTTGAGCAATCTACTCTGACTTTGAGATTAACTGCACTTTGAAGAGTTTTTGAAGGGGCCAGGACCGCAGAGGGGCCCTTTCCACCTATATTTTTCTCTGACTTTATACATGTGATATGTATATATTTGTAGTCAACAATACATGTGCGCACCACATAGATACATGTATATGCACCTGAATGCTTTGTTCTTCAAAATTAAAAAAAAAAGGTCAAATTGCATTTTTGATACTGACATATGGATGCAGATATATGCACAGCCACATTGTAAACTTGTGCTATATAACTCATTCTTCCTTCATTGCATTGTGGTTACTGTTGTTGAACTACTTGTTAGATTGCTTTCTGGTGCTTTTTTGTGACATATGTAAGTTTTATTCACTTACAGCTATAATCAGATTTTATGGGAATTGTCTGTGAAACTCTGACCTACTTCAGCTTCTTTGTTGACATACAAAACTAAGCCCTTCCTGGAATCTCTGTGTTTACAGGAGAACAAGTGTCAATAATCAGTGAACATCAAAGCAGAATGAACTGCTGTCTCCCAGAGCTGTTGTCTTTCTGGGGCCACACCACGGCAGCTCACCAAGGTGCAGATGCCCAACCGAATGGTGCAGTGTGAAAGGCATGGTGGAGGAGAGCTCTGCTTGCTAAAGCCAGGAATTTCTTAATGGTCATGCTTGTCTTGTGAGAGAGAGGAGAAACACAGCATCTACAGTGTGT
Organism: Callaeas wilsoni; assembly: GCA_013398955.1. Classification (NCBI taxonomy): domain Eukaryota; kingdom Metazoa; phylum Chordata; class Aves; order Passeriformes; family Callaeidae; genus Callaeas; species Callaeas wilsoni. The sequence continues at coordinate 103,956 of VWPU01003723.1, forward strand.
GTCCAAAGAAAGTGAGTATGCTGACCAGGCTGGAAAGTATTTGGAATTAATAGTTGTTCCTAAATGACCATCCACCATGAAGGGAAAATTCGGTGTCTGATGAGACAAATTGCATCAGTGTCCCATCTACAGAGAACCCAGCTGGAATATTTATATTGAAAGTGTGGTTGTGGCTGTGTCTTCCCCTATTCATAGATCTTCTGCTCTAAAAAATGAAGAGAACACAGTAAGCTTTTGCTAAGTACAAACAAAATCTGCAAGCTAACCCAGAAAATGGAAAAGAACTGATATAGGAATGCTTAAAGTGTTTTATCTCTTACTAAAACAAGTTGAAGCACTTCCAATTTCATTAATTTCTCCTTTGGGTACTTTTTTGCACATCCACTTCCTCCTAGTGTAGAGTTTAGGGAAGCGTTAATAGATTATTTTTTCTTCTAAAATGATTCTGAATTGTTGGGTCATGCTATACTGAAAGTGTCAGAGTCTGCTAGGGATGCTTATTGCCTCTCTGAAGTGGATTTACTTTTCTTACACTTACATTCATATTTTCTGACTTTAAATTTGAACCAGTGTGTTGAGTCCCTTCTGTTGATCATATTCCACCAGGTTCTGTGCAGAAATATTTGTTTTATTGACTAAACACAACAAAAAAGGAATGAGACTGATGCTTAAGCTATTTTTGGTCTTACTCATAGCTATCTACTGATAACAGATAAAGATAGGAGTAAAATACAGAATTTTTGTCATACTTTTCTAAAATATAATTGTTCCACCTACCAAAAAAAAAATTGGGCTGAGGTTTTAACAAGCAGTGTTCATATAGCAACTTCCATTTTCAGAGTTCTCAATTGTTGCATCCTGTAATCCAGTTATGGCTTATTTATTGGATGAATTTGGTGAAAGTTTTAATTGAGCCAAATATATAGCACTTTAAGACTGATGAAATTTCATGCCTCTTTTTGGCTGGTGTAATATTACTCTACCTCTGGTTTCCTCAGAAAATCCTTTTTTTAAATTCTGGTGTTTGACAATGAGCTAACATTCAAAATGCAAACAGGGAGACTTTACACATTGACTGCAGTAAAAAACCATTTTCTTCGTATTTACAATATATGAAGTAATGGGGGAAAAGTGATCCCAGCACCATCCTAAAATGAATTTAAGTTATCTCATATTGAAGGAAAAATGGCAATTTAAAAGAAAAATCTATAGCAAACACAGGAGAACTGAAATAGCCTAAGTTATTAAATATTTCTTTTTAAAAATCACAAAATAGAAATACACAAAATGCTAATAAATTGACCAAATGGAATAGGACAAATTGAAAAAGATTGGTTCCATTTTCCATACTAGAAATTTACATAGGCAAAGTTCAAAGCAATGCTTGTGAAATTTCAGGTGGAATTTCAAATTAAAGACATCATCTACTTCCTATTTTGTCTAACTCGTCATGTAGGAAAACACTGCTCTTAGTGGTTTTATTACTATGTTGGCTCTTCAGTATAAGTTGAGAAAACACACCCAAATGATATTGAGATTTTTCACTGTCAAAATAGCAAACACTGAAGCAGGAATACGAGTTGAGAGCTGAAACAGCTTTCTGCAACACCTGATCAGACCAGAGCTGATAATTCTGAGAAGAAAACAACAGATGTCACAGAGCTGTCTGAGAAATCAGATTTCAGGTTCTGAGCTCTGTGCAATGACCAACAGTGACTCTGACAACTGTCAGCGGACCAAGGTTTCCTTTTCTATATTTATCTGGGTTCGTCAATTAATGCTTTTTTTTGTTTCTGGGTTGCTCTCCCAAACCTCATTGATTGTTCATAGTTATGTATTTTGGCGGATATCAGGAAGCCACATTGTCCTTTTGCAATCAGCTTTAGTTTTACTGTGCGTGGATGTTTCTTTGTCAACAATATGGGGAAAATTGCTGAAGTTTTAAAGGAATTTAAGAAGTAGAATTTTGCTCGGTTTCACCATGTGCATACTTTAGAAAAATTAGAATATTTTATTAAGAGATTGTGTCCCCAGGGGACTGAAGTGTAAAACAATTAGCTTCACTTTCCTTGAGCTAGTTTCTTTTCTTCTCTGATACAATGTATTTTGTCTTCAGGATTAATCTTTTTGATAATTTGCAAACTGAAATCCTTTTCAGTTTGAATACAGGATTACACAGCCTTCCATAGCTGGTTTTATTGAGACTAATGAGAGAAGAGTCTGAAAAATGTCCAGACCTTGCCAAAGGTTAATCTTGTTCTTAACTCCACTATCGCTGCAATGTAAAATGCATAGTAGTCTTTTCAATTTTATATTGAATTTTGTATTGCTAAGTAATGTGGCACACTTTGAACTTACAGGGGAGACTTGAGAAAATTAAATAATAAACCAAATTAAAAATGCAGTTATCTTACCAAATTGTATGAAAAGTAGGTAAGCAAAGTGAGGAAAGTCTGGAATATTCTTTTAAATTAAGGAGCAGTGGGAAATTCTACAGTCCAAGCTTGAAGGGTTGGAATCATGTAAAGGAATAATGTATCTAGCCAATAAAAATATATTGTAGGAAGGAATGGTAACTGAAATTTGCAAGTGCAGTGAAACATAAAAAATTTAAAATAGAGAAGATAGTCATTACTGAAGGAATTTGAAGAAGGGAAGACACTGATGGAAAATATGTCAAGTGCCATGGTGATAAACAAAAAATTTTGAGGCATTTTTGTTAAAAGATGATCGGTATGACATTATACTTGTGTCACTAATATTCTCAGTTAGAGGAAGTCAAAGAATGTGCTAAAACCAGTAGTGTTTTGTCAAAGAAATATAAGTTTTAACAATGGAATAAATCACTGTGATAGTTTAAACACCAGACTATTAAATAAGCTCTGGGAAGATATGGCAGAGTGTTAGCATACATAGTCCAAATGTCTGGAAGAGGCCTTTGTGCAGCAACCTGGATAGAATACTGCAGTACATTTCAACATCTATTACAGTCTTCATCATTCAATAATGGTGTCTAATGCTGAAAGGTGAATCACCAGGCAGCTGAAATGAAATGCTCTGAACTCCAGAAAGGTTTAGATTTCGCACATTTGATAGCACACTGATATTGCATAATGATTTTTCTCATCTCACAACACTAGTTTCTTGGTGATAATTTAATTATAGCATTTTATAAACAATCTTAGTCCTCCTCTGGCATCAGTTAGGCTTTAGTTATAATTAGTTTTCCAAATATATAATAAAACATGGAATACAATTTGGAATCCCAGTCAACCTTTAAATCACTGTGCTCTTTAATCTCTAATCTAATGCTTTCAAAGCATGGCTTCAAAAAATGCAGATTCCTTTTAATCATTGTCACGTAGAAATTATGTTTAAACCTGAGATGGAATATATTGACCCTATTGTTTACTCTGTTAAGTAGTTTCAGAACAGCCAAAAAAAGTGTTTGTCTTACCAAACCTTATTTGCATATGTCTAATCAATTTCGCTTGCTACAGAACTATAAAAATCAGTTGTGAGTCAACTCTGGTTAAACCCAGTGGCAAAACAGAGTGGAAAAATGTTAATCCAATTCTTTGGTCTGTTAGCTATTTTCCATTCCTCTTAAGACTCAATATAACTCAGACCTGACCTTTGTTAATCCTTAGTCAATTTATATTAGCCTGGCCTTTTTTATTTTTACCAAACGTGCATTTGCACTAGGTGGGACTGTGACTTTTTGTTGTGACTGCCTACTGCTCCTGTTCTGCTTCCTGAGATGCCAGTAGGGGACCAGAAGCAGCAGTCTCTACTTTTGCATTTAGAAATATTTTTGCCAGAAGTTCTGCCTCTGCCACTTCTCCACCTCTCATCTCCCCCAAAATGGGTTCATGCCACCTCCTCTTGCGTACAGAAAGCAGTGATTGACAGAATTTTATGACTGTTTTTGAACTCTGTCTATACACAACATCACAGCTAAGGCTGCAGAGCAACGCATAAGGAAATCCATCAACGGTACTTTAGCCTAGCATGATGGCAGTGTTACATGGTCAGAGAAGAAAAGAACCACATTATGGCATACTTCTAACAAAAATACTTCAAGCTAAGATAAATGGGAGAAGTGACTCCAATTTGGAGTAATTATGTTGTTGAAATATTTTCAACACAACATGATGCAAATTAACCCTGATTGCCAGTGCTAACCAGCCTCCTTTAAAGAAGAAATAAGTATTTATTATGGAAAGAGAAGATTATATGTAATAGAGAGGGACAAGATCTAAAACAATCAAAATCTAAACGAAACTCAAATGCTTTAGAGAAAAGCAGTGAAACTGTCACTAGACAAGATAGCTGGCTGACTTCTATTCAAAAAGATCTGGACTTGAATTTATTCGTACAAGAACTGATTTATGTAAGACAGAGATTCTCTTTGGTCTCTTAATGCATCCAGTAGAAGTTATTTTTTCAGGTCATGAATGTTTGTTAGGGCAAACAGCTTTCAAACTATCAAAAAGTAACTTAGATTTTTGCAGAACCCTTACAGCATCTCTGCAAATATTTGCAGTGTAATTGAAGTATGTACAGGAGCCCAGAAGGGGCAGAAACTTCTATAGAACCAAAAGTCTGATTTGTGTTTTCATGACAGCACAACCTGTGACAGTGCTACAGAGTTTCCTACAGACCATACACACTTAATCATAATATAAAAATTATTAACTTAATCTAGTAGCTTCTCAACTTGATTACCCTTTTTCTGTCTTTGTTTTACTGATAATGTTTATTATTCTTTTTTTGGAAGATGCATGTAGTCTTCCATTTTTCATTACTAACATGATTTTTATTTTTTTGATTCATTGCCATCTAAAATTACATTTTGCATAAAACAGCTTTTAATGACCGCCAGACACGGACTTAAAGAAGCTAGAAATTACATGTTCTTTTTGAGTTGAGAGATTTAACTCTGTTTTCCCATGGCATCAGTATTTTCAACACCTTATTTTTTAGTAGTTCAATTTAATTGTTCTGAGTAGAAGGGATAACAGATATGATGCCAGTAATGCTTCAGCTGGCATGTTTTCTAGAATTTTTTGGTTTGACTTTCTTTTAATTGTGTGAATCATAAGTCACTAACAAGACACATCTCCCTACTTCCTAAAGAAGAACTTCACAGACAATACTTTCCACAAAGAATTCTATTGATGGAAGAAGTACAGATGGGCTTCTAAGATTCTGTGGGGGGAAAAAAAAAAAGTGCTGGACTGGCTTTGTCTTTGTTTTAGGCTCTGTTCCTTGCAGCACAGCTGAGAGGCAGACATCATGGGTTAGCAGAAGAAAGAACAGGTCTGCGCCTGAGAAGCTTAAGACATTATGAGCAGTATGAGAGGAAGCTGCCTTAATGGTAATGTATAAAAGGCTGGTTCAGGACAGATTCCAGCTGTTTTTTACCAGGAATCTGGAGGAAGAAAGTAATTCCTGAGTATAACACTTCAAAAAAACCTGGCTTCCCTTTCCTGATATAAGAAACCCCCCAAAACCACATTTGTGCTATTAAATATAATTTTTCTCAAACTTTGGGCAAATAGCCCACTTTCTTTTGTTATAATTTGGAATTCCTTTGAAGCAGAAACCTCCAAGGAGGGTCTGAAACAATTTCCAAGAAAAAGACTGTAATTACTTTTTAACGCTTTGTTCAGTGAACTGGAACAAAACCCTAGGCGAGGGAGAAGTTTATGCTTGTTTGCCTGCAAACTCCATGTGTGTGGTGCCACTACCCCAATACCCTACTGTAAGGTGTGTGTATTATGGTCCGTATCTCAACCCTGATTGGTGCTGCACATTTTGGTATTGCTGCATCATTTTCCCAGGGCACCTGCTTTTACGGCTCTTTCTGTCAAACTGACATTTTCCAGTAGGTTCCAAAACCAACAGCAAATTACTATGTAAGCATGTTTCTTGGAAAGAAATAATGAATATTCAGAGTTGAATTATCCCATATACAGGACTCCAGCCTGAGTGTTGCTCAGGATCTCTCAGAATGATTTGAATCCTTAGCTCCGTTAAGAACAAACACAAGGTGTGTTTTTGAAAATGTCAAACTGTGAAAGAATAATTCATTCCCAATGCTTTCAAAATTAGCTTCTTTTTACTGTCAGTATAGGTCCACATAACGAGACAGCAGTCTTTTTTTCCCTTCCTTTGTAGCTGGAGAAAGGTACACCAAAAGAGAACTTGTTCCTTCTGCCATGTTTGAAAGTCAAAGCTCTTCTGTACCAGGAGTAAAGCCCATGTTAAGGAAGACGTCTTTTAGCTCACAGATTTATAATTTGGCTACAAATACATAGAAAGGTACATATTAAAGAAGTGGTTTAATTGACACAGGTTTAGTAGTTAATCATTAAAACAAACAAACAAACAAATGAAAAACAGAAGAAAAATTCCCTCCTGCCCAAAAGGAGAACACTTTAAAAAATCATCATAGAGTTTATACAGCAACTTAATGTCATTTCTGGCCCTGACTCTAGCAAATGTGCTGTAATTCCAGAGAAAATGTGGTAGCTCTTCAGGAAATTCCATGGCTGGTTTCCCCTTGCATATATGTCTGTTTTGAGTGAAAGGAAAGGGGCTAACAGGAACAAAAATAGAAATTTTAGACAAGACGTTACTGAAACAATAATTGAAGCAGTTGGTTGCAAACCTCAGATTGCATTAGATGTATAACTACAATTGATTTGAAACTGTGCTATAACATTATGCTAATGAAGTCTGTGGCCTTACCAAAAGATTATAAACATGACTTTCAACCTCCCTTTGATATTCTTATTACAACTGCACTTATATTCATTATGAGTTGCTAGAAGGTCATCTTTTTACAAAACATGCATAGTTGGCACAACTCAATATGCTCTGGTAAGTTCTAAAAACCAGCTGAGTAAAGAAAAACATTTGAAATAAATATACTGGACATCAGATATTAGCTTTCATTATACTAAAGGGGTGATCTCAGTTTTGATCCTTAAGGCTCATCAACACCATCATAAATTTCATTTGTCAAACATATTGTTCATTCTATTGCTTTTCTTTTCTATTCATTCTATTGCTATTCTATTCTGTTGCTTTCCACAGGATCTGGCTCTTTTTTCCTGAAATGTACTCATCTCTTAAATTTGCCATGTCAACGGTCACTTCACACTTTAATGTTTTGGGGAGTTTTTTCTTTGATTTTTTGGATTACTTTAGTAAAAGAATGCTTGGACACAGCTGAAGTGATAACCAATACATCTGGTTGAGGTTTCTCTTTTTATTAAAATCTGAAGGAATATAGAAGTTCTCAAAAAAGGCATATATTTAAATAAAATTATTTAAATATATTTCTGAGGTGCTAAACTAATTCAGTGCAGTTAAGACATGAGTTACTGGTCTGGAAAAGATAAGATTTTTAAATCTCTATTTAATATTGCTTTACTCTACTCATAATAGTCTGACTGCTTTGTAAGACCATTGGAAATAAAGTACTTTTTACAATATTATAGTTTTGAGAGTATTTTAGAGAGTATTATGAGCTAAACTTGTTACATAAAAAAATTACTTAAGAAAGTTGCATGGTATTTTACTCAGAATATTCATACATATAGGAAGTGTTGTGCCTCCTAGTACTTGTAGAATGGCAATAGGCTAAAAGATGTGTATGGTACACAAATGTTAGGAGAATCTGCTAAGTATTTAATATCGAAAAAATACACATAAGTGGTAAGAAAATCACATGTCAGTTGTGTTTCTTCAGGAGTTTTATCTGTATCTTTTGCAGACTATTTAAGCAGCAGGGGTTCTTCATGTTCTTAGGAGCATGTTTCCCCTGAAATATGTCAGAAGTGCCATGGTTCCTAGCAGCTCCTAGCAGCCAGGCTTTCTAAAGATCCTGAAATCTGCAGAAATTTCTGAAGGTTGAGGGAAACTGAAAGCCTTCAATAGTCAGCTCAGCAGTGCTATCTTCAGCCTTCCTCACTTTCCCTTTCAAACTGCTAAGCAACCTAAAGACAGATGACAACCTTCCAGGCAATATTTGAAAGGAAAAAATGTGACTAGAGGTAGCAAAAAGCACTCTTTAGATACTTATAGATTAAGACAGCCTAATTCAGAAAATTCAGAGGAACTAAGAGCTTTAACTGATTTCCAAGAATCAGTTAATCTTACAACAATGTACATATGTCCTTAGGAAAACTATTATCATCTGGTTTTAAGGTATTAGCTAGATGAATTCTTTGGAGGTCCTATTGTAAGGTTCAGTTTTCTCAAAACCCAAAAAAGTCATTCTGATTGCGATATTTGATATCTACCTGTTTACTTCTTTATTTTAAATATATGAGCAATCAGATGAGGTAGATCCTTGTGGAAGGAGGTTGCAGGTTGCTGCTCTAGAGGACCACATGAGCCTTTCTTTTCAGGAGTGAAACTACACAGGTCACAGCATGGGGCAGGGAGATGAAGAGGTAAAGAAATGCTCTGGCAGCCTGCAACTATGAAGACCCTGTTGAGAGAAGGGATGAGACAGATGGACCTTGGAGGCAGCAAAGACAGTCAATGCAGAACTTGCATCTCAGAAATATTCTGTAGTGTGTCTGTATAGCATTCTGTACAGGAAAATCTGAAGCAAAGAAACTCTAAGAAGACAAAGATCTTTGTATCTAATCTGTCTTAAATGTCTGCCTTGATTTAAAAGTAAAGTATTCCAATTTATAGGTTAATATAACATGATTGATAAAAATAATTTTATATTTTAGGATATTCATCATAAAGTAAAATTTTAGATAAACTTCCTCAAAGCCCTGTCTGACTCTGGGTCTTGTCACAAAGATCTACAAGTGAAAAATTGTTTGAATATGATCAAGGAAAAAAAGAATAATATTAATAAAATAAATATACTTCATTATTATTTTAATGATTTTTTATGATTATGAAACACATGTGAAATAGTATGGGTTGCAAAGACCATGTACCTCTTCCAAGCATCTCGTGTTAGTACGCCCCAAATTCAGTTTGGATCACAGCAAAACTAGCTTTCAGACATTAGGGCTTGAAGTGTGAGATTCAGAAAATCTCACAGATTTTCTGGCAGATCCTCTGGTCTCCAAAACTCTGATGTGACCTTTTGGTCACTTGTGAATTGTCATTCAAAGTCCACTGAAATCAAGAAGACTAATTCAGTGAATTTCAGATTGGTTTAATATTACATTATTACTCCTATTAGATTATCCAGATGTAGAAAATCATTACAGTCTGAAGGACGTGCTGAAGGGAACTTAACTGTCTGTACCACATTATCAGGAAAATAATGGAAATTCTGGGAGCTGTTAACAATCGAAAAGTGATAGACCCCCAAACTGTTCTTTATAATGAGAATGTTATTCTCTATGAGCAATTTAGTTAGAGTGTTCTACTCTGCAAAGGACAGTGATATTGTATCGCTTTAGGATGTTCCTACATGGGCAGTTTGACTTACTTTTTATTCCATTCCCAGACCTTTGCACACTTTGTATATATCCTAATTAAATTTGGAAGTTTCTTCTAAAGCAACTCAACTACTTCCCTCAAAGAGAATACCTGATCACAGATGATGGGAGAGTATGTTTCAGAGCCTTTTCCATCAAATGTGTCCATCACGGATATGGTTCATGACAAGTTTGGCTCCCCTGACCATTACAAGCAATGTATTTGGAGACTTTTCCCTTCAAAGGCCTCATGCTTTTTACAGAAACGGTGGCATCTCTTACAAACACTGCTCTGGTGGGCTGCAAGAAGTTATTTTGGTACTATGAAATGAGAAACCACAAACACAGACTTTTATACCATGACTACAAGGAGTAAATTGCAGTTTTGAGAAGATATAGGCCAAGTGCTATGGGAAGTGAACAAATTCAGTTTGCTAGAAAGTGTGACAGCCTGTGAAAATTGGAGATGAGGCTGCTACCAGCAATTCACCAGGGATTTGTGTTCTACTTAAGAGTGCTATTCACAATATAGTTTAGAAAAATATTTAGTAATTTTTAAAGGCATTTTTTACTTTGAAGTATAGCAGAGATTTTGAGATTCATTACGAATTTCAGAATTTCTTGCAGAGTCAAGTGTTTAAATTAATTTCTAATGGATTAAAATTTTTAAAATAAGATATTTTATATTTTTAGAAATTAGTTTAATATGACGTTGTAACAGCTAAGACATGGAAACACCTTGCTGAGCCACTCACACAAGTTTTACAACATTTTGTATGGTAAAATGCACTGTAGGTGAAAAGCTTACCCATATGTCTTCATCTAGAAACACCTTCAAAGTATAATCACCTTAATTTAGTAGCTTCACCTTTACTATGTAGATTTTAATAGCAGCTGGCCTTGTTTAGTAGCTGCACTTAATTAATAGCTGCACCTTTACCATGAACCTTTCTCATGCAAGCCGTAAGGCAAAGTAATTATATTTAATGAAAACTGTGCTTTCCAAACAAGGATATATGGCTAGTCATATGAATTGGTCAGTAGACTAAATTATTTGTGCAGAAATTATCTGCAGTACAAAGGTTAAGGTACTGTAACTCAAAATACGAATTAAGACTATAGTATAAAGAACAAGAATTGCAGAGTTTCCTTGATGACAGCAACATAGGAACTATTCCCTTCCAAGACTTGTACATCCCTGCAAGCTCAAGAACTCATGACAGCATTATTCAGCGAATGAGGATAGAGGCTACTCTCTGGAGCACTGTGGAAATGCACGGTTTTTCAAAATAAGCATCAAAACGAGAATCTGATTCTCACATTATATCTTGCTTCTCCTGTTAAAGGTGTTCTTAGCAACAGTCTTTGCACTCTGCTCCCTCTATTATGTTAGACAAGGACAGGCTTCACAGCTTGAAGTGATTTAAGGAATAGAAAATAAACAATGAGTTATTGATGTACTAGCAGAGACATGATAGCACAAGAAATGAACAAAAGAAAATATTGGTCTTAAAATTCTCACCTTTTTTATAAGAATGATTAAAAGCCCCGATTTCCTTTTACAGGTGTTATTTTAAGACACAGGAAGTTAAAGATACATGACCTCGCTAAAAAGACAGTCTCGTTTCATCTTTTTGATCAAAATTGATGAATGGAACACAACAGTCATTTGATGGTGATGGGTCACAAGGAAATAAAGTTTTCTCTTGTTTTCTAAGGGAATTTTAAAAAAATTAGCATTGTTTTTATAAAAGATATTTTCTTGATGTTGAAATAAGTTGTCTTTCCACTAATGACGACAGTAGTACTACCTCTGGAAATACTTCCTTTTTCACCTCAGAACTTTGTGTTCTGGGAATGTAAGCTGTAGTAAAATCTCTTGGGATTTTACTTACTAAAAGGTTGTTTACTATTTCCATCACAGTAGCATAGAAGTTTCATTGCTGGTATTGCTGGTATATACTTAATATACAAAACATTAATGGAACAATAACACTGTGAGATTTTTATATGTTTTGAATTTCAGTTCTCTCATATTGCTGTACAAAATGTGCAAGCTTTTCCAGCAGATAAAGTGATGTACAGCAGCAGTGCGATAAAAGCTGCAAACAGCAGTTATGAGATGCTTTTGATAAAAAAATGTACTTCATTTGAAAGATAAGCCTCAGAAATTCACCTCAGCTTGTAAATGCACAAAAATTTATTCTTTGTTGTACAGCAGTAGCAATTAACTGAAAATATATTTATTTGAGTTAGTAGTTCTCTCTTTTCTGAGAACTGAATATACTAATTAAGATAACCCTACATGGATACTTTCATTGCTGTGATATTTCTGCTTTAATGGAATAAAAAAATAAAGGGGAATTTTTACTTATGTATATCCTTGGGAAGCCTGATATTACTGTGTTTCTGGCTGGTAATGTGTAGAGAATAATACATTCAGTTTAATTGTTTTAGAGGAATGTATTGCAGCTGCTTGTCTTCACTGGAATAATAGGGATATTTCACCCATTTCCTCAGTTTTGTAGCAATCCTGCTTATGTTTTATCTTCTCATCCATGCAGTGTGCAGCCCTTGCCTAGCCCAGCAGTTTCAAGTGTAACGCTTTTCACTAGCAGTGCAAGATGTGTCTTGCCCTTGCTAAGAGCAAGAGTGACATTTTAACTGACCACCTTTAGTGGGGCTCACGATCCATGAACCTGTGCTACGCAGCCCTGAGAGTCCAAGGGCTTATTCCTCCTTGCAGAGCATGTGCATTTCCATTCATAAAAAGGGAATTTCTGAGGTAGGTGCAGGAAATGCAAGACATTGTGTCTCCGTTCTGTGTTTGTTCAGCACAGACCACCTTGCATATTCTCTCTTGCCACAGGTAGTCATTTTATTGTAAGAGCAGCAGTTAGTGGCCCCCTTATCCTTAAAACTATTGTCCTACATAACCTCTTCACATGAAATGTTTCAAGAGAAATACTAGTCTACTATACCATGGCAAGTGTCACAAACACTGAATTCATGGTAAGAATCTCTTCTTTTATTTGGACTAGACATTTCATTCTGGGCTAATAAAATTCTCTTCAAAATAAATGTACTTCTGTGAAATGTTTTGCATTTTGACAAGTGGGGGTTCCCTATCCACTAACAAGAAATGCATTTTGTCAAAAAAGTTTTGGTCAATTCTGAGTGAGAGTATTCATCTATCATTTACCTAGTTGTATTTATTTTTCTGCTTTTTTTCAATCAGAAGTTGTTATTTGGTACACCCTGCCTTTTTGCAAAAAGCAACATTGTGCTTCAAGGCCAGGTCACAAATGTGAAGATGAAAAGAAGCAATATAATGCACTTTGATAAGTTTGCTCTATCCCCTGTACAGAGTTGCAAGAATTATCATAGGAACCTGTGTCCAGCCCCCTAACCTGACCTGCCTATCTCCATTGCAGCTTTGATGTCCATGCCCACTTACAGCAAGATGTCCAGGCTAACAATACAAGGGCTTTTTCACCTTACTTTCCCTGGCTGCAGTCCACGTAAAACAGAGATGAGGTAACAGAGGCCCATAAGCTGCAATATTACCACAGGGCTATGAATATGTTACTGATTTTAGAGACAAAATAATGAAAAGGAGGAAAGCAATTTCTCTCACTATGGTAAATACTGATTTCTCTGGTTTTTTTGAGGAAACATCACACAAGAGAAGTTTTAATCACACTGTCGAGCCATTCTCAATGATTCTTATCTGCAGAATCCTTTTTTTGAGGCTGATTTTTATAGCGAACAGGTGTCAGAACACCTTGTTTGTGAGCAGACATTTTCTTCTAAATGCGAGCTTGCTTACATTCTTACCTGCAGTACCTGAAATGCAATTTGCGAGACGTGAAGAGAGGAAGGAGAGAGAGGAAAATGCTATCCAGTCTAGATTTTATTATCACATTCCATTGCCCTCAGCTTGAGGCAGAACTGGGCTTCCCATATGAAGTGGAACTGTTACACGTGTGGTTTGTATAGACACCTCAGCAGAAGTTTTTAGCTTTGAAATACCATGAGACAATTTTGTCCAGCTTTAAACCAGTTTTCAGATAAAAAATATGGTTAGAGACTTTGGCCACTGTGAACATGTGTGCTGGTTTGAAAGCA